>LBLO01000239.1:0-36792 GCA_004354395.1 Chondrostereum purpureum | reverse complement strand
GATAAAGTTTGCATGTTTTCTCAGTGTCTCCTAGCAAACCCCTTCCTTCAAAGATAATCACCAGTTTGTCATGAACTACTCTTTCCTTGCATTACTTGCCCTCGTACCGCTCGTCAGTGCTGTGCCACTGGGAAAGGTGAATTTATCTTCTTGCTCTTCATTTCACTCATTATTAATCCCCTGTCCATAGAGAAATGATACAACAAGTGGTAAGGCTTCTTCTCCGTACGCATCTGAGTTTTGTCCGCTCATTTTACTCAGGTATTCTCCCTCCTCCCTGGTTCTCCAGTCACTGTTACCTCAGCAATCATCCCTGCTGACACAGTTCCTGCAAGCTCTGCTGTTACTAGTAGTGTCGTCACCGTACCTATCAGCTCCTCGATTGCCATTACCGAAGCAGTCACTGTCACTTCAATGCCTATTGCTACTACGTCCAAGGTGCTCGAAGTTAGCTCCGAGTCTGCTATCACCAGCGCCGCCACAGCCGATGTTCATACTAGGCTCACTACGATCACGGTTGTTCCCACCACAATCACAGTTAACCCGACCACTATCACAGTCCACCCCACTACCATAACGGTGGCGTATACCGAATCGGCTTATATCACCCCGGCCCCGGTCACAAGGTCCTCCTTCATTAATTCTTCCAATAATACCACCGTCTATTCTACTTATGTTCCCTCAACCTCTGTTTCCTCGTCCTTTAGTTCGTCCATCAATACCACCATTTATTCAACTTCAGTTCCTTNCCCCGCTGCCAGTGCTACTTGGGCAACTACTGCTTACACTGCTTCAGTAGTAGTGGCGACTCCGTCCTCCGCCTAGATAACTATTAAGCAAACGTACTGGGCAGTTCATGTACCAGGCTTCTTTACTTCTCCCGTTCACAACAGACTTTTGCCCCTTACAAAGTGACTATAGTTAGTTTTGAAAAGCTTATCTCAATAGTGTCTTGTACACGTTCCTCATCATTCCCTTGGTTTAAGATGAATACACCAATGCAAATGGAACACCGATCGATACTCTTGCGATAAGTTACATTGTTTACAAATYTTTAGCAGGAGGTCAGTATGGTATCTATTCTGATTCCTTGAATGCATCCAAACATTCAGAACGTTTATAGATTTACGCCCCCACTATAATCCGTGATTTCCATCCTCTCTACCTCTGCGCGAGGGCGAAATGGTACATGTTGAGGACCCTCTGTCATGACGGTGCATATCTCTATGCGCTGTTCGAGATATTGGTTATGTTCATGAACACGATCAGGAATAAATGCAGGGCAGCTGAACGGTAGGAAGACAATGTCGTACTAAAAAGGGCCTCTTATTAGTGGCAAGAATAGACCAAGGCAGAATCTCTCACGTGTACAGCGAACTGCTTGATCTCACAACTTGCCGGCAGGTCCTCATGTAGATGGATTTCTCCCTCCATAGTCCTGCTCCCTTCACCATATTCGGATTTGATCTTCCAAACCGCCTGAGCCACATTTCTTCTCCTCACACCCTGACTTTCTCTCATGCTATCCGATACTCTGTTAGCGGAAATACGACCTAAAGCGCCAGGGTGGCTCCCTGAAGAGCAGTGCACACTCTATTGCAACACGATGACGACAGATCGTGTAGAAGCAAGTCATATGAGCAGAGTTATGAGATCCATTGAGAGAGAGAGGAATCACGGTGCCGCGAGTATACTCAAGCTGATTATGAAGGTCTGATAAAAACGTGGTTCCGTTGAAGGGAGAATGCCTACAGGTTTGGCTACCGAGAGCTGACATCGCATACTAGTTCGGGTTTGCATGAGAATTCCGTGGACGTCGACGGTCGGGAGAGTCAACCACTCTTCCGGGTCTGATGCAGGTCTGGGGACAGCAAGGTTTTCTCGATAGGCAAGTCGACGAAGAAACGAAGGTGCCCTGGGGGGTTTCCGCACACGGTACACTATTGGAATCTGCAGTCTACGGCGGCAGTTCATTTGTGCTCACGATAACAACACGGAAATAGGAAAAGAAATACTTGCTACTTGACCTCAACTGTCCCCTGTATAAACGCAGCACCAAAACATACTGCACTGTGACATCTATACCACGAGCTCGGAATGATGGAGGTAAAGCTGTCCCAGGACGTCCTGACAATTCCATAGGAAGGAGGRAGTCGACGGGCCACCCATACTCCCCAGGTTTGTTGCCATCGAATGGCCCAGGATCTCCCTTGGACCAGATCGGGGTATCATAGTCAAGAACGTTCGGAAGACCAAGGATGAACATATGACCGTTGAATAGATCTTTTCCGGTGGCTAGGATGCTTGAATTATATACAGTAACAATACACATCTCACGCCGAGCCGGAATTTAGATATGTCTGTCTTGTTAGTGGATCCTAGACGGCATCATCTAGCGGATGTACGCAGAGTACGGGCGAGAGCGCAGACAACTGATCCCATGGGAGACATTGCATAACGTGGCGAAAATTGGTGTAATACCCGTCCAACGCATAGAGGCACCAAGATCCGAAGAATTCGAGGGGAAAGTGAGCGCGCACGCAACCAGAGAAAAGCCAAAGAATCCAGTCCTTTTGAAGAAGACGATGAAGGCCGAGACTTGTCCTCGACCTGAAGATATACCCCATATGATAGAACCACAGCTTCCCCGGCACCCCGCAATTGCCCCACATGAAAGTGTAATTACGATCGTCGAAGAAGCAGCTTCTGGGGNAAGAAGGAAATGCAATGGATGCCGAAGTGGGGGACGAGGAGAAGGGAAATTCAGTCGGAGATGGAATGAAGTGGGGGAGGRAGATCAGCGCGGGGTTTGAAATGTGCGCACATGCCGAAAGTGTGTGGTCCCGAACGGTCCCGGAATGGGCTGCGGCAAACGGTGGAGAGATTAGCCCTCCTGGCCGAGGCAATGATAATATAACTCCAGAGCTGGGGTATCAYTTTCTCTCCAATTCTTTCCGCTCTTCTCTTTGGACCACGATGAAGGTGACCCCTCGTTTGCGCAATGTTGCGTCCAGCACTATTTCCTCTGCACTCAGAGAGCGAGTGCGCCGGCCAGCGTACCTCCAAAAGCTTGCCCAGCCTGCAGATCTTGCGCCGCTGTTCAAAGTATGTCCGAAATATCTTCGCTTGTGACCGTATCATTGACCTTCGGCCTCACACAGAACGATGATTATGTATGTCTTAATGTCGTGCTACTYRACGTAGAGTGACCTTTCACCCTATAGATCGGTTTCTCTGGCTTCACAGGTGTCGGATATCCGAAGGGAGTACCCACCGTATGTCTTCCGTTACCTCCCGCTCGAACCTACTACTTACACTCCTTTACATAGGCTATTGCCGACCATGTCGAGGCGAATAACCTGCAAGACAATCCCGAAACGAAGAAGAAATTCCACCTTTTCGTCGGTGCATCGGTCGGTCCGGAAGTTGAGGATCGCTGGGCACGACTGGATATGTATGAAATGACGCCACTTGCTCTCCAATGCTTCGTCTGATCTCACGCCTGCGTATAGGATCGCGCGGAGGTATCCGCATCAAGTCGGAAAGGACATCGCGAAGGGTATCAACGCTGGCCGCATCGAGTTTGCGGACAAGCATTTGTCTAGTGAGTATAGATGAACACTAGGCTTTTGACATTGACGCTCACCCTCAACACCAGTGTTCCCGCAGGATCTCGTGTATGGGTACTACAACTTGAAGAAGAAACATGGTGAACCTGGACGGCCGTTGGATTGGGCAATCGTGGAAGCGACCGCTATTACCGAGGAAGGTTTCATCGTACCTGGCGCTTCAGTCGGTGCCAGTCCCGAGATCCTCAGCTCTGCGGAGAAGATCATCATTGAGGTCAACACTCGCATACCTAATCTCGAAGGTCTTCATGACATCAACCACTCCTTTGTCCCCCCCTACCGTCAACCTTATGTGAGTGCTCAGTCCCATTGTCTCTGGATACCACCGTACTGACAGAGATGGTATAGCTCATCACCCATACTTCTGACAGAATCGGGCAAACTGCGATTCCTATTGATCCCGACCGTGTGGTTGCCATCGTCGAGTCTCACGCCCCAGATAATACTGGTACCAATGCTCCAGAGGTGCGTATCTCGCTTTTACCATCCGATTCAGACGTGTTGCTTATTGTTAATTAGAACGACGAGAGCAAGGCGATCGCGAGACACCTGATCGCGTTCTTTGAGGATGAAGTTAAGGCCGGTAGATTACCTCGCTCCCTTCTTCCCTTGCAATCTGGTATCGGGAATGTCGCCAATTCGATCATTGGTGGGCTTGCAGAGGGTCCGTTCGACAAGGTTCAAGTATGGACGGAAGTGCTTCAAGGTGCGCTTTGATTGTTCAGGGTATGGAGTAGAGAAAGTCTAACACTGGGGTTGGGAAAGACACCTTTATCCAGTTCTTTGACTCTGGGAAGCTTGACTTTGCCACTGCCACATCCATTCGTTTCAGTCCCGATGGGTGAGCGTTTTTTYCATCCATACTATAGGCAAAGATTGACTGTTCGTATTGTATAGGTTCGACCACTTCTACGCTAGTATGACACTCTCCCATTGTGATAATCTCTGCATTTGCTCATTGATACTCTGTTAGACTGGGAACGCTACAAGGACCGTCTACTCCTCCGCTCTCAGCAAGTCGCCAATTCCCCCGAAATCATCCGAAGATTGGGTATTATCGCAATGAACACACCCCTGGAGGTTGACATTGTATGTCTAGGACCATCGTCATCTTGTCGAGCGACTTACTCACATAATTACACAGTATGCCCATGCTAACTCTACCAACGCCCTCGGTTCTCGTATGCTGAACGGTCTGGGAGGATCTGCGGATTTCTTGAGAAATGCTAAACTGTCGATCATGCACACGCCTTCGAGGTTCGTACAGAGGCTTTGCTATGCGAAATGTTCACTCACATCTTTGCTGCAGTCGTCCAACGAAGACGGATCCCACTGGAATCAGCTGCATCGTGCCCTTCGCCTCGCATGTCGATCAGACTGGTATGTACTGGGAGTGATGCGAGAGACATCATCTAATGACACCTCTTTTTCAGAGCACGACCTGGATGTGATTGTGACGGAGCAGGGTCTGGCTGACCTCCGTGGACTCTCTCCTCGTGAACGTGCCCCTCTTATCATCGAGAAATGCGCACATCCTGATTATCGGGACATGCTTCGTGAGGTGAGTGTTTTCTCCCTACTTACACATGCGTCCCTCTGAAGGATGGTTTTGTAGTACTACGAGCGCTCCTTGTTCGAGTGCATCAAGCGCGGGGCTGGCCACGAGCCTCATATGCTCAGAGTACGTTTTCCCCCCTTGCCTATGTTTCTCTTGTTTGATGCTGATGATTTTCGTTCAGAACGCATTGAAGTTCCACACCAATTTCTTGGAGAACGGGACCATGAAGCTCAAGAGCTGGGACTGATCGGGGTTTTTACTGGACATTCATAGACTTTATAGATATCGGCATCACATTACTATAGGCTGGAATAGAAAATGAAATCAATGCAGATATAAATTAGGCGAGTGAGCAAGGGATCAGTCTGGTGAGCGCTGTGTGGACCAGTATGTGCCCGTTAGGGCCCAAAGCATCTGGCTACGCAGCAAAGAAGTAGGACAGACATGATGGCTGAGAAGAAGTTAAGGTGTGGCTGAGTAAGACAATTCATCACGCGCAGTTAGTTGATGTGCCTCCTTATCCGCAGCATCCCATAGCAATTTATAACTCTTGCAGCCATCTCACCACTTTTCTTCAGCGATGATTATACTGAAGAAYGTGTTTCCCCCACCTCCCTACTCTGAGCCGAGGGGGTCAGAAGAACTGAAGACATTCTCAGAGCTGCCGTCGCATCTGCTGCTGCAAATTGTGTACTGCACTTTTCCCCAGTCGGATGGGAAATACGTGGGCGAAGGAAAGGTGGAGAGACAGAGAGAGACATTACACTGGCTGCATCGCAGGCTGCGGCTTGTGAACCGAGATCTGTACATTGGTAAGTGGATGCGTGCTGGATTCGAGTTTAATCTAATCTGTGCAGCGTGCATGCATGTTCTCCGGTCGACGTATCTGCCTGCGTACGACTCGCTGGTCAGACCGCCGTACACGTCCGACCCATTCCCCGCGACGTCGGCGTTCTCGGCCTCGGTGACGACGAGCAGCCATCGCGAGCTGCTCACGCTGGACCTCTTCATTGCTGTGCTGGTGCACGAGGACGTGATGCTCGATGCGTCGTCCCTCCATCTGCCCAGAGAGGAGGCGTACAGAGATCTCTTTGACCGGATCCAGCCCCGGAGCAGACTGGAGGACCTTGTCGCCCTCTTCGGCACTCGCGAAAATGTCGTCTACAACAGGCCCTCCCACACCCACTCCCTATGCAATGTCCCCCCCTCCTTCGACCGCTTCCYTTCTCACCCARGCTTCTTCCGCCACTCTGGCGTCCACTGCCGGTCCATCTAGACTGAGCAGGAAACCTTCCTCTGTGTTTAATTTCCCCTCTCTCAGGATGCGAGCCCACAAGGGGAAGGACAAAGCAGGGCCTACCACCGTTTCCCCGAGAAGACGAGCTAATATCCGCCCGCTTCCTTTCTCTTCCCTCTCCGTYTCCTTTGGACCTCGCAAGGTCGCTTTGCTCTACACCCCTCCCCCACCACCCAGTCCCTGTCGGAGCCACAACGGCAGCACCACAACCATCACAGGTGCCATGTTCGCAGCGAGCACCAGCAGAAATATCCCCACAATAGGGGGNCGCAAGCGGGCTGTCGTAGAGGTGCCCAGGGCAAAGGACGACTCTCTTGAAAAAACAGCAAGATCACTCGTCTGTGGGCTGAAAGACTGGCTGGAGGAAGAGGCCGGGTGGTGACCCCTCAGGTCGTGGACGATCTATCTATTCTCCCTTTTTCCATATCCACTGACGATATCACTATCATCGTATTGAAAGCATTGAAACTGTGTATTATCGTACTATATGAATCCACTAGGTATAACAACAGAGCGCAGAAAAAGTCCATGAGATAAAGCAAAAAATGTATAATAAATACAACTCTGTGGCGTCATCGTTCATCGCTGTCATACTGAAATAGCATCAATACCAGGTAAAGACAGAAGGAGGGAGAGACGCACAAAGCGCGGGAGTGACATGAACTGTCCGTGGATATGCTATTGATTCACACCCCTCCTGCTCCGTGTGTTCTGCAGACCGGTAGATCCGAATATAATCCACAAGCATTGTTTCAGAGTCTGCTCGAGTAATGAGCGTCCCAGACGCGGGGTCCAAAGACCGGAGGAAGGAACGTACCAGATTCGAGAACAATGTCTATCAAGGACACGGTCTGTAAAGCGACACCCGGAGTGCTGCTATCTTCCGCATCCCACCATGCTCCGTCCCACTGCAAACCATCGGTCAAAGCGTTGGTCAGCGAAAGCGAGTGAAAGTGCTTACGGATCTCGCACCCCGCCCCTGCAAACCAACCTCGACGAACCCATGATCCAAGCATACCGACGTCCGTGTCTGCAGGACCCCCTCATGAACTGCCAAGNCGCCTCCCGCCGTAGTCACATTGCTATCTGTGGCGTCGGACGTCTTCTCCAGGTACCAGAACACGTCGCTTTCTGTTAGGAGAAGTCAGCTAAGGAAGCCTTCACACATCACAGAACAAATGATAACTCGCCGTCACCCAAAGCCCGACCGTCCGTGCTGAATTCATCAGAATAGATGAGCTCGTATACGGTGTCATCTTCGTTTAACACTCGATATCTCCTAGCGTCAGGCGTGTCCGGATCTGTATTCAATACGGAATAAAGCCTGCAAAGTTATATTGATTTAGCGAACACGACGTCTTAGCAGAGGACGTTGGGCGTAAATGAAGAAAACACCTACGACATCGGTTTCTGGCTCCTCCGCCTCCTCGTGCTGAAGGACGACATAATCGCCTGCCCGGACGAATTAATGCGGGGGTTATCCACAATGCGCCTGTTTTTCCCGTCGTCGCGGTTGAAGATGATGATGGGATAAGCCACGAAGAGGACGAGGAGGGCGAGGATGAGCGTGATCAKCATGCCCAGGTTCGCGAAACCGCGCCAGGTCACCAAGTGCGATTCGGTCTGCACTTTCACCGCGGGGTCGTGGAACTTGTCGTCCTCCTCCGGCCCCTCGTCCACGTCCGGCTCGTACGCRTAGGGAACCATCCCTGCACCGCGTTCGGAGCTCCTTGCGGGTATTTTGAGTCGGAGGAGAGGGAGACGATGGAGTCCCCGGAGGAGGAGGCCCAGGAGTCGCGGTTGGCGGTGGAGAGTCTGGGGGGAAGGAGCACGTCGTCCGACGCGTCAGCGACTTTGTATAGGATCATCGACGCCCGATGTCCCGGCGAAGTTTGGGAGGACAGCGCTGGGCTAGAGAGCACGCGGGACTCTTCCGACGGCATGCGCATCAGATGTGCTCGCGTGATGGAGGAGAAACGACGGGGGGAGGGGGACGCRGAGGGGTTGAGAGGAGAGGACACAAAGGATCGTGTGGTCGGACGCGGTCTTGCTTCAGGCTCGCGTTCATCGCTGGAAGGAGAGACTAACGGAGGAGACGGGGGTTTGGACGACGTATCACTAGTATGCTCGTTCGATTGGCTGGTCTCAGAGCTGGACGAGCTCTTCTCGCCCGAGGCGCTCGTCGAGGAATCGCGGGAGAGCATAGGCTGCCTTTCGTGAGCAGTCGAAGCAGAAGAAGGGAACTTGAGAGCGAGATCTGGGTGATCAAAGTCTACTTCATAAGTGTTGGTCCAGGAGCCATGGTGCGCACACATGGATGGGGGTGCCTGGGGGAAAGAAAAGCACATCCAGAAAAGGATGGGCTATATTAAACAAAATCCAGTGTCGAGGCTTCCGGACGCTTATTAGGAGCGTGGATGCCACGGCGTGGCTTCGCCGAATGGAAAAGCGCTTGATCAGATTTGCTGTAAAACACTAGTGAAAATCACGTTTTTAGCCTCCAGACCTCTCAATAGATAGAAGTTTCCGGGCTTTGTTGGGACGCCAGACTTTAGAATTCAACGCACAGGGATCCAATGGTAGATTTCAGCAGGACTTCGGGGCGGAAAATGGATAAATTTAGGAGGGAGTTTACGTCTGCCGCCCAAGAATCCTCGCGGCAAGTGTCCTTCTTGAGCGATAACATCTCCTAATTTATGTGTTTCATGTCCATTGACACTTTTGCAAACAGGGCTTACCCTACCCTCGATACCCGGACTGGATAAGAATGCGTTTCCCACCGTCAGCAGCCCACTCACATATTACATGAGCCCCGATAAGTTCGACTTATCATGGACCTACATATCCCTCATCCTCGGCGAATCGAAGAGCAATTCAGGCTGTATGGATTACCGGGGGTTGGGGAGATAAGGCAATGAACGTCAAGATCAAACACGAATTAAAATGTGGCTGTGTACACTCTTAGAGGTCACCATCCNGTGACCATCCACTCTTTCCACAAGTACTCAAACCAACTCATATACTTAGTAGCAGTAGAAATACTCAGCTCCTAGCTTTCTAGATCGTAGAGGTGAGCTACCTTGGTAGCGCACACAGCTTCAAGTGGCTGCAAGCCACACCTTGTGTCCCACCATCAATCCACCATCAGCTTCAACGCCACCTCTATATATATAAGGGCAACACCTCCTACTGCTCCTCTACTGAGATGGTACCCCGAGCTAATACAGGAGTCGCATCCACTATGGTATCCGGCCCTTCCGTCTGCCTCTCTCCGTCAGGGACTTCGAAAGGTATATCATCAGGATCGATCTCGATCCCAGCAATGGCTTTCAACACAACGAGCGCTCCGAATCTTGACGCAACTTTGTTCTTCTCCTTACACCAAGGACTCTGGACACCTGTAGAACGCGTGTTAGCTGGGTAATGGAAGTGGATGCAAGTGGGGACCCATACACTGTGCGCAACCTTCCGTCTCTGTACAGTCGCAATCTTCAACAGTAACGATGGCTCTGCGTAAGATATCGCTAACTGARCATTCTGTGAGTAACTGGGTGTACAAAGATCAATATCAGTAGTCACCATTATCGAACGCTTTGGCGGTCATTCCACCTCCCTGGCTCACGGAGTCGTACAATATTACTCTGACCTGTTTCAGTACTACTCGAAGACTGTCCGCATGAAGGAATGCGTTACCTTGCAGGGCGCTTTCGTTTGGATTCTCGGGTCATCAGGACCTCTTTTTCTTCAGCTTTGCATTCTGTTCGCACATCCTGAGCCAAAGGGAACCGATTCAAGAATGCGTGTTCTGCTGAATGAATGGCTGCAGCNGGCTTGATATTTTTCATGCGCATGAGCTCCAAAGCGTCCTTGGGAACATCCATCCACATTCCCGTGGTCTCATGTTCCCAGGGATCTGTTTCTACATCGACAGAATCCAGTATCTTACCGTCCCTACACCGGGAGATCAATAACAGGAAAGGTTATTATACATCCAATGGCTTACCGCATCTTGTAGAAACCTGCTCAACCGAATGGGAAGATCATTGTGCTGTTCTGAAAAGAGAAGAGACAGTACGGTACCAAATACGATTGACCTAACCTCGATACCTTCACACAGATGTATTAGCAATCGGAATCCAATAAGGAAAAGAGAACCTGGTCTTACGACCAAAATAGGCTCGATGAGGGGAGTCTTTTATCTCCCGAATCCGATAAGTTTCGACCGCGTTCACATCCCTGTGAAAAAAAAAACATCGTTATTTGACTTCCGGGTCAAGGTAAACCTATCTGTCACTCGCGTAAAATCTCTAGGAGGACGAAGAGCGCGTCAGGAAGKCTACCTGCGTAGGAGAAAGGCAATATCAGAACTGACCGAGGTTTGGTGATCCAATTGACGTCTTTCTGAACCAACTTCGCTATCTTTCTGTCGCGGCTTACTTCCTGTATCTACAAAAGGAAGAGGTGATTACGGGGTCTGTGGAATTTTGACGGTTCTTACAATGAAAGTTTTCCCTTGGTGCATGTACTACAAAAGGCATTGAAAGATGAGTCTTCGTGGATCACACAAACTCACCACTGCGCCCTCGTAGATTTCAAATATGGCTCTAGATAGCTCCATCTCTTCTAGGATCCGGTGAGTCTTAGTAATATCGACGAGCAGATACCGTTCCTCAAGAGCGCCACCTAGAACTTGCATAAGCTACACTTGCAAAAAAAAAAGTGGAAAGACGCACGGATGGTAATGTGCCTTGAGGGGGAAGGCAGGTACTTGGGGTGGGGGTGGTACCTGGACGGGAAATTAGTATGGAATAAGAGTAAGTATGCTCAGGTTTATCGACACTGACCACCCGTCTTTGTCCTTCGTTAACTGTGATTCACACACTTCGAGCATCAGAGGGCCAAAGTATACACTGTCATCACGACATATAGGCATTTCGTGGGCAGCACATTGCAAATGGGCTAGAGTGATTGTTGGTTTAATTTTGAAGACCTTCTACCCGCAACATACGACAGACCTTCTAACAATATTTTGCTTGAGATGTCGACAATGAGATCGTCTGTGCTTTTATCAAAGAGATCCTGTGGATTCTTTGCGTAGTACTGGTCCAAGGACTCGCCACTGGTCACAAGAATTGCCAACGAATCACGAGAGCGTCTCCCTGCCCTTCCAGCTTGCTGCCGCTGTACATGATGTATGGTTAGAATATCCAAAGAATATATATGCAGATAGAAATATGCCAGACTTACAAAGCTGGCAAGGTTGAAAGGGAATCCCAGCATTATGACTGCATCTAAGACACCAATGTCCACACCGAGCTCCAGGGCGTTTGTCGCAATGATCCCCAGGAGGTGACCGGTAAATGCATCGTGTTCTATTGTCCGACGATCCTGGTTTCTCTAAGAACTGTGAACATCCGATTATTGAGATGAGAGCATACCTCTGGTGAATATCCTGTACGTAGAAGATAAGATAGAGACAAAGTAACCGACGAGTAAGGTTATGATATACCTCCTCTGTATGCTTTCACCCTGTCGAGGATATCAAAGCGCCCCTCGCTAGTCAATGCAACGCGTAGTGATTTCATAGCCTGCTTCACTTTAGAAACCAAAACGATGCTTCGGGAACTTACTCACCAATTCGCACATCTTCCTATACTAAACAAATATCGTTATTGCAAGATTTCTCTCAAAATTTAGATGGATACCCACCTTACAAAATAGGATGACTCGTATCCCTCTCTTCATCAAGAACCTCATCAGAGATGTAGCCTCAGAGATTGTATTCTGGGTTCCCAAAGCCGGCAACTCATCGTCTACCAATGCAGGGTTCCAAACAATGAAATCTTTTTGTCCGGACGGGGCGCCGTCTTGGGTTACTTCATCAATATCGTCAGACGAAAGCCCAAAGATATCTTGCATATGGGACGAGGGATTTGCAATTGTGGCACTACATGACACGAAACGTGTCCTTCTGTCTAAGAACCTGCGTTAATTCAGATGTAAGACGTCTAGAATCAGAGTTCTTACTTCCGACTGCTGCACAAACGCGTCGAAAACGCCTCATTATTTGTGCAACATGGCTAAGTTAAGCATTTCAGTATCACACTTGACTTCAGGAGTGCGAGGACAAGCACACCTTCCGAGAAGGCCGTGATAGTAGTGGAGCTCATCCACAACAAATAACTGCTCGTGATGTGAGTACTTGGTTTTGGAATAGTTGAACACATTACTTTCAAGTTCTTTAGAAAACTGCTAGTTTTCAGTACCAGTTTTCTGGGATAATAAGATCAAACCTTCTCCAGAGTTCTTCATGAGGGAGGATGGAAGTGTGAACCATATCCTTGGCACGCAGTATGAGAGCAGGAACATGTAACAGTTTGAGAAAACTCGAGCTCTTACAAAATTGGTGAAAATGACGGATGCTTTTTGGCGAATCCCTTCCTCGAAAATATCGTTTCAACAGCTCCAAGGTAGGCAAAAACTCATCTCATACCTGGGCGATCTTCTGCGGGAGTGTCACCATCATAAGTAGAAACCTAACAGGCCCGCTCTGATAATCATGCAGTAGTAGTAAATTTAATTGTGTTCTCACATGTATATTTTCTAGTTCGTGACAAGCAGCCAAAAGCTGTTGAAGGGCGCCCATCTGATCCTGAGCGAGTGCCTGAGGATGGACAATTGAGTTCCACGCTAGAGAATAATAGGGATTCAGGACGGTACTTTGGTGGGATACACGAAAATTGCCGTGGATGCAGAGTTTTCGAAAAGAAATCTCAGGAGTGGGACCTATAGAAGATTACGATAAATGGAAGACCAGATTGTTTAAACCCAAGTCATTGACTTGATAAATGACGCTCTTTCCGGAGGCTGTACTAGTCGATACAATGACGTTCTTTCCCTTTCCAATGCTGCTAATGGCCTGGACTTGGTGAGCGTAGAAAGATGAAATACCCCTAGAGCTCCTTAGAGCGGCAACAATACCGGATGGCAGAGGCGTATCGAGTTCAGCTTGAGTTAATCGTAGGGAGGTTTGAGTGAGGCAATGGGGAAACCAACGATAGAATATCACCTTCTTGAGCAGCCTTCGCGTCGAATGACCTCCTGTCAACTATCTGGTCCTTATACCAGTCCTGTTGTTGAAGTTCGTCGAGCACTGACCCCACAGACGGTCGGTCCTTCGGGTCAGGAATTGGGAAGTTGACTTTGTCCTCGCCGAATTCAGGCTCTGCAACAGAAGGATTGACTGGGATGTGTTCACGGCCAGCGGTTTTAACAAGGTTAACAGGGTCTTCTCCTTTTTCTATAGTTGCAAGTAGAAGCCTGGAAGCAATAGAATGATGTTAGAATAACAAGAGAGCATGGAAAGGACTGACTCGTTGACTGCGCGCTCAAAACGTTCATTTCGCTTTTCTACTAGCTTTTTGGTAGCCGCAGGTGTACGAGAAGGCGGATTAAAATGTGAAGTATCGCTATGGGTGATATCATCAGGCTTTGATTCTATGAGTTTCTGGGAGTTTTCTACTTTGAAGTGCCAGCAGCCGACGGATTCCCGCTCCAATTTTCCGCCAACTCCAAGACAAGGATATGTTCTTCCTCGTCTACTGATTCTAGACCACTACAAGTTTCTCGAGAAGTCATTGAGAAATCGGGTGATCCTTCGCGTCGAGTGCGCGAAGAGGAACTGTGGTCATTCACACGGTGCTCAGCACTTGGAATATATGCGAATTTGATGACGTCGGGAAGGATTGCCCTGTTTCGAGGCGTAGTCAGCTAATAGGACTTGTCCCCTTCAAGGAATGGTAGCGAACTTCAGCTCCGCAACTTTTGCCAAGTCAAGTGGCCTGTTTACTTTTGTTTCATGATGCCCCTCATATCAAAAGAGGCGCTCACATACTGCTTTATTGCACTTTCAACGGAGGCCCGGACGACAGTAAATGTCGTTGCGAGCTGCTTTCGTGAAGATACAAATGCCAAAACGGTGTTGATTGCCTGAGGTACATATATTGACGCCGAAGGAAATTGATGCAAATATCAGAAGGTTACCTTGTATAACTAGGTAGCCAGGATGTACGGGTCAATACAATCGAGGGTGATGGACAAACAAAGACCGCCGACCTTGAACAGCTAATCATAGTGTCCCAATGAATTCAGGTTTAATTTGTAGTTACGGTGTGGACAACTAACACTAAGGAAGTATTCTGGCCAATGCGCTTTCGGGTCTATGGTTCCTTTTTTTGTATTGTCCTGCTTCGAGGGTTTCTTTCGTGGACGTTTCGCCGTAGGTTTTACAGAATTAGATGCAAGTTTGGTTTCATTTCTGCGACGCTTCTTGGTTCCAGGAGCTCCATCTTCCATAGTGCTTGCAAGGCGGATGACGGGTGAGAAGAGAGATCCCCGGATTATGTCATCACATCCGAATGCCATTTTGAGCGTAYCATAAATGGAAATCACCGCCCGCAATGGACTAATTGAGCATGTCAACACTATGTGGACAAGATATGCAAGTATGTAGGAGGGTAGAGTATGAAGTATAGATATATATGAAAGATCCGAGAGTAATATCATTGGCTGCCCTCCTCAAGTATCCTTGGATTTCAACTCTACAGTCACTCTTTGTCGCCCCTCCAGAATCATACCTTCCAGGGCTTCGTTGAGCCTCTGCCTGTGCTGCCAGTGGATAGCGTGACCAGTATTCTCCCAAACAATGAGTTCTGCCTCTTTCATATGCTGCTTAAGAATCATTGTGTTCGAGGGATCCACGAGATTATCGTCATCTCCTGTCAAAAGGACCACCTTGGGAATAGACGCGGATATCTTCGCGAGTTGAGGTGGTCTAACGTGATGAGTGAGCGCTGCGGACATCTGAGATAGACTTCCTATCAGCGTAGACGGTCGTATGACTTTGAAACGCGCGCGGTATTGCTGAGCAAAACGTCAGCCAAGAGTTGTTAAAAGATAAGATAAACTTACTTCAGCTTCAGCTTCTCTGTTCGTGCGGCCCTCAGGATCACCCTCCCTTTTCTCATTTAGCCATGCCTGTGGAAACACCATGTCGAGTAGGATAGGTAACTTAACCTCGAAGTCCTTTATGAATGTGGCCCTAGTGTGATGTATGTTGGGAGCGGTAAATTAGAACAAAGCACAAAGTATCAAGAACCTAGCGATTGAGGTTAACCCTTTCCACTATGAACTATCAAGAGCTGAAAACTAAACGCGTCAAAGGGAGAGATAAACCCACAGGAGGAAAGTTTGTCCAAGGATAGCCGCCAGGAGTTGTAACACCCAATAGCAGAGATATGATGCGCTCCGGGATCCGAAGAGCCAACTCTGGTCATTGGATGGGATGAGAAGGTGATTTTGCCGGTAAAATGTCGAGCAAGCTAACCCTGTGCGATCATTCCACCCAAAGAAGCACCTACAACATGGATATCACGAGGCGCTGTCCAGCCTACATAGTCTAAAAGTGTGATAGTATCCTCAGCCATGCCGGAGGTCCTAGTGGCACATGAGATGTATCCAACGACGGCGGAGATGATAGAACGTACGTGTAAGGACCTCTTGGTGCACTACTATGACCAGCGCCCCTGTTGTCAAAGACTAAAACAGAGTATTTGTCGGGCTGCCCACCAAAGTAGTCCACTTGGGTTTTCCACGAGAAAGCACTACTGTTCAATCTGGTCGCGTGCCGGTATTAATGAAGAAAGACATTGATATACGCGCGTGCAGCACAAACCCAATAATGAAGAGGATCTTCTCTGGACCGCTACCATGTTGTTCATAATAGAGTGAGTGGCTCTCAAAAAGCTCTCCCTGATGGCGAATTTGTGTAACTGGACAAAGCCCTTTACGGACGCAAGTCGCAGGGTTGAAGAACGTTGGAGGGTCGTCTTGCATTGGTTAATAGCTATAGTAGACGGGAGAACTTTTAGTTGCCTCTAAGTCTAGGGTGGCAAGATTGTGGTAGATGATAAAGGATAACGATTGGATTAATATGGATAAGAGCAAAGAATATTTGCTTACGTATGAATAGAATACGCGCGGTGATAGGGAACACGGGGCGGGATACCGGCGGAGTAGTTTCCATGTACGGCTTTTGGAACACGTTTTTCGATGAGGACATGCTTTTGAAACTTGAAACCCAAGACAGACGACTGGCAACCCTTCTGATTCTTATGTATGCCTCCCGTTAAAGATCACAGGGCAAAGCAACCATCAAGGTGACGAAGGCGGACCACCTGCCAATTTACCTGTTTCTTCTTACCAAACTCTATGTATAAAACGTAGAGGACTGTGGGATTTTTCTGTTACCCGAACCACTACCTCTCTTAGGCTCTGCTAAAAATGGCACCAAAAGGTATGTAGTTCTTGCCCTTTAGGGAATATCAACGCGTTAACTTTGGGCATGAACATGGCAGCTATTCGTCTACTTGCGTTGGCGGCCTTTCCTCTGGCTAGCTATTGGGTCAAAACCTTTATATTCAGTCAGGCCGCCCATGCAGGGATGCGTCCTAAGACTGCAGAATACGCCGAAGAATACCGCCTTCGCTACACAGGCGCTGGAACTATTGATTCCCTTCTGACCGTGTTGGTCACAGTTTTCCAACAAGCCGTGAAACTTGAAATTCAGCCATTCTCAATCTACTTCATTGGCGCTATCGGCCCCATTATTCCCCTCATTTACAACTTCGAAGCGTACAGGAGGGATTCTAGCATCTTTGTTGGTTTCCCCACTGTCTTCGCACTCATCTACCAACTTGTTACATTCGCCGTCATGATGCCCATCTATGCCATGCTGAACATTGCGTCGGGAACCACATCTCGTTTACCTGCCGGCACTCGTAGCCAGATCTCTCAAGCGCATGCGGAAGCTATCCTGTTTGGCTACCTCATAGGAACTGCCATACCTTCTATCGCGCTCTTCGTGCTCAAGGATCCGTATGTGAGCGCTATATGGCAGGCATTCCCTTTGTGGTCATGTATCGCTCGCGAGGTGCATTTGCTTTTCCGACCTGTTTCTAAGCACGGGGATTCGGGATATCGTACTGTCCAGCTCACCCTCATAGCGTGCTTTATATTCTCTTCATCCATCCACTTTTCCACTGTGTTTCCGCTGTGGGGAGACTGGACAGCACTACGAGACCTCCTCCTCCCAACCTACAATCTTGACCCTAGTGCCGCTTTCGAGATAGTCATCAAGACATTTTTGCAATGGGATATGCTTTTGGGGACAGTTGCGGCTGTCATTTTAACTCTTGCATATGCGCAGAACGTCAAGGAGTTACTTGCCATCGTGACATGGCATGTGGTTGCAACTCCTTTGGTGGGGCCGGGGGCTGCTATCACTGGCGTCTACCTATGGCGCGAGTCCCGCCTTCAGGGTCCACCTAAAGTTGACACCGAAGCAAAAGTGAAGAGCCAGTAGCTGTTCGTAGTATCAAGTAGATTCTACMTATTTATATACAGTGCCGTGTATATCACACTAGCTTAAAATCATTAAAAAGATACATGGGAGAATGAATGATACATGGAGGCGTACGAATGGAAAACATAATAGTTGTGGAATAGAAAGGGCGGCAAAATATCTCTACCGCTTGCTCTTGCCATTGGTCTTCCCGTTGGGCTTCCCGTTGACCTTCCCTGTAGGTTTCTTTTTCTTTGGACGATCGCTATCTTCGTCAGAGTCTTTTGCCTGTCTGTTGTCCACCTTCTTTTGGTCGGCTTCAAGGGAATCAGGTCTCGGAATCAGGCTCAATGTAGGGCCAAAAAGGAACTCACATTTGGCAGCCTTCCGCTCTAGCTCATCCCAGTCTTCGCCAGTATCACTATCAGATCCATCACCAAAGTCAGACCCAGAGTCACTACCACTAGCATCGGAGTAGGCGCTCTCGGCACTGCTTTCAGACTCCTGGAAGTCATCCTCCTCAGCTTCAAATTCAGATTCGGTGTCCGAAGACTCTGAAAGCTCGCTCTGCTAACATGCAGATCAGTACCTATTCACATTAAAACCGAAGCAAGGAAGSGCGAACCTCTGCTCCGTTAGAAGTTCCCAAGAAGCTCCAGCCGCCTTGCTGGAAGAACTCGTACGGGCTCTCATTGATGTGTTTCATAATAGGTCCCCAATTCAAATTGACAGGGCCTTCAGCCATAGGAATATCAACAGARCTGAAATAACGATCGTCAATGCGTTGAAGAGGGGGCCTTTTTAWAACAAAACTTACTCAAGCCAATTCTTCACATCGTCCATCTGCGAGCTCGCGATCGAATTGATATGTAGAGGCGTTTTGGTGAAGTCTTTGAAGATGAGCACCAAATCGAACTGTCTCAAGCTGTACTGTACACGTTCCAGAGATGCCATTTCGATGTCGGCAAGGGTCACGACCAGGAAAGGTGGGTCGGTGAGATGTACTAAGCACTCTGTCGTTGGTTGCAAACGAACGCTGGTACGGAAAGGTACACCCTCGAACGACAGTTCTCGGAATGGAATGTCGAGTTCCAATGTCTCTCCGATCTATTACCGCTAATGAGTATTGCTTGCATTCTAAGTAAACAAAACACAAAGGCCAGCATACCGAAGTAGACGCCGCTTCCGCAATCTTCTCTGCGAATGCCTTAATCTCTTTGTTCATCATCTGCCTCCGCTTTCGTTCTTGTTGCTCCATTTCTATTTCATCTTCATCTCCGTAACGGTGCTTGCGCTTCCTGTTTCCAGTCTCATCAAATTGCACATCAGAGGCTTCGCGGAAGAATTGAACGTCCTGTGACTGGCATGAGTCCCGAATTGTGTTTGATAAGATATATAACGAACAGATGTTTTCTTCTTGCCAATCATGATAGGCGCTTTGAGATGCAAATGAACGATGACGAGCAGCTCATGATCGCATGGCTGGAAGAATATATGCTTAATGTTACCGAACAGAATATCTGGGTATTGAAGTTAGCCTTTAGTTAGAGCCGAAGATKGTYCATGATAGACTMACCAACTTTCAGTCCCAGAGGAGATTGGTACCGGACACCGTTTTGGTGAATCTCCACCTCTCCAGGCAGACGTTTCCCATCCAGAGCGGGACGCATGAAGGTTTCAGGCATCCGCACGGGTCTCCTGCCTTTCAGTTCAATAAGACTATCTTGCTCAATGACATCTGCCATCTCTTTCTTYTGYTGTTCGCGCTTGTTAGCCTCTTTCTTCAGTTCAGTGATCTGTTTAAAGATGCTATCGAARCGATGTCCATCTGGTGAACGGTAGGAGACAGAACGGATGAAGGTGGCGTCGGGGTCTTCRAAAGGCTATGTAAATAAAGKATTAATATTGTTATTGCAACAACCAACTGAGAAACAAACCTGTATCCTCTTTCTTCCCMGCTAACTGGCCAGGGGTCTGAAAGTTGATGCGGAGGTGGGTATATTCTCCCTCGTCGTTCTTGCTCGCGTTTTTAATGGCATTGATATGGAATGGAACAGCAAAACCGTTGATAGGAAGAATGACAGTTTGAGCTTTGCGGTCGATGAGGATCTGCCACAGCGATATTTCGTCAAAGGGAATACTTCGAGATATAATGATTTGCTTACCCTGAGACGATCTGTCTCCGGCGGTAAGGCCCCCTCGCCCTTATAACTCTGAAATTTCTTCCAGCCTTTGCCCTCTTTTCCACCTGCGGACCCACCTTCCTCTGAGTACTTCTCGAGCCCTTCAGTCTGTAGCTTTTCATGCAGTTCTCGTTGATGTTCTCGAAGTCGCGTTGCTGCCGTCGTGTGGACTTCATCCTGAGTTGCACGGCGACCTTGATTCCTCAAAACCTTGCCAGCTACCAACTTCTTCTGAGGAGAACCATTGGCCCGAGATGCAGCTGGCGCCTTCCGCTCTGGTTTCTTAGGTTGTTCTTCGTCGGCACTTGCGCTATTGAGGAAGAAGAGTGTGTCTTTGCCGGATTTCATCCCTTCGGTCAAGATGATACTCTTATCCGAGCCGACCTTGATTGTGTCAGCAAGTTGCAGAGCATATCTACACAAGGATATTAGTGCTTGAGGCTAACATCCAAACGGGAATGACCTACTTGGAACCAGAAGATGTCAAATCGGAGAAGCCCAAACTAAGGTTGAGCGTCATATTTTGTTTCAGGATGCGAGTGTTCTTAGGGGAGAGGAGATAGGCCGAGTCCCGGAAGTCGACACCAGTCTACACAGGTTATACATGGATGAAGAATAATCGACTAGACCGTTGAGCACAACTTACCCCGAAACCGACATTCTTCACAAAATGCTTTTCTAGTTCTGGCTTTTTCTCTTTGACGTAGTCAAGGGCATGTTGATAGACGTCGCGTGCCACAACACCATCTTTAATGAAAGTCAAGAGCTCCGACTGTAGGTTGAGGAGCAAGTTATATTGTGCTTCTTGTTCCTGGACATTGGTGAGTTCCAGGGGCCTTAAAAATCTAGAGTGAAAAGCACTTACAGAGTCTGGATTGACAATAAACGTCCGACTGACGTTGGAGCCGTAAGTCCTGTATTTCAGCCCCAACGACACCAAAATAACACCCTCGTGTGCGATATTATCTGTAGATGACCCAGCACCAAACCTGAGATCATATCCTGACTTGGTGTTTCTGGAAATGATACACGGGAAATAACACAGCTCAACAGCATCCCAGTCAACCTAGAGATGTATCAGCGAACATGGTTTATGGGCAGGTGTGCAGCCAACGTACATTCGCAAGACCTTTGCCCTTGCTCCAGACTTTCATATCGGGGCCCTTCGCGTTTGCCCCTTCCCCAGATCCAAGTCTTGACTCGATGCCCGCTGCCACCATTTCATGGGATATAACTGATTCCCTGTCTAAGATCATCTCCAGTCGGGGCGCAACATGATGTTTCAGAAGAGTCGAAGTGAGATTGGCAGCAGTTTGGATCGATTTCTGTGAATTAGTACAGTTAGGAAGCGATTACAAAGCTTAATGAAGCGCTTGAGCACGGACCAGTTCATCCTCATCCTTGACTGCCAATATAGAAGATACTGCAGGTGCCATATCTGTGAGCTCCGGTTTGTTGGTCGCTTTCAAAAGCAATTCTTCCCACTGCGCAACGAGTTTTCCTGTATGCTTCTCTTTCACAAATGCTCCAACACGCTTATGGGATAGATACACTTCAAAGAACTTTGGCAGGGCATCGTTGGCGGGCTCTTTCGCTTTTGCTTGGGCGTAAATTTGCACTGGAACAATTCCTTTGTTTCCTTCGATCTGCGCGAGAATTTTCGCTGAAAAAAACACGTCAATAACGTCGTATTTGGGAGTTGCCGTTGACGCGTCTACCTTTAGTTGCAGAACACAGAATTGATATCTTGTCCTTTTCAAAGAGTATCACAGTTGATGGAAACTCATATCCAAGAATCCATTGCTGAGATTTAGAGGAAGATCACAATAAGATCAATGCCTGTGCTTCGAAGCACGAATGAAACCATTTGCTCACCTGGAAACTAGTTCCTTTGCGCAGGGGCTCATCATCTGAGGAAGGATCACCGGAAAGAAGAAACAAAGCGTCGTTGTCAGCTATCGAGCTAAAATCTTCATTCTGGCTCGCGTCCTGGGAAATGRAAGGTGTCAAATGTTGTTTTGAAGTWGGGTGCACCTGAGAATAAGTGATTTAGCAGAAAGTAGACGCACTCTCCAGCCCTCATATATCCGCTTTATTCTCGCGTTGAAAGTGGTTTTGTTGAGTTCCACCATTCTAGGAGGGGAAGTAGAGAGAACTGAGATGGTGGCAAGAAACAAGAGACTCGTTAAGAATCGAGCGTGACTTACCTGTGACGTCTCAAATTTACCCCGGCTCTGATAGGATATACTAACCTCTACTAGGAACTATTTACTTGAAATCACCCGCCATGTCAGTCTCACTGGTGTCGAACGCATATTTGGAAGAGACCTCCTCAAAAATAAGAGCCAAATCAGTTCCTTGGGAGGTAATTATCTCGTTCCCAATTCGTGAATTCACTCATTCTTACAACAATCACTCAGCACTACCAGCGGGCAGATCTCGTAACTTCAGAAGAGCTCAGTTTAATCAAGAAAGTGGATAAACAGCCAAAGGCCAAAATTGACTCCATTCTACTATCCGATGGCCAGACTTATGCTCTTCTTTACCTTCGCCTGCTCAAGAAGCTACAAAGAGTAGATACTATRCAGTGCATCCTGGTTCTCATCGCTGAAGCACTCGCCGGTGCGTCGATAACAAGTCATTGTTGTCTCCGATCCGTCTAATTTTAATACACAGACCACGAAGAACGGATCTCCCTCTTCACCAAGGCGGTGGAAACCGATCCTGAGCTTCCTTACAGCCCCNTCCTGCGGTACGTCACTTATGGGTCTACTCACCCTTAAATTGACAATACCATCCTCAGAACCCTCGAAACACAAGACGAGTTTATGCAACTGAAAGCTGCCCAAATCCTCACTACTCTCCTCTGGTCCGTCCCTGCAAGAAATTCGGATGACAGCCATCGCTTTACTGACACGGATCTTTTGTAATAGCTCAGAAACAACATCCATACCCCAGAACCTTCTTAATCCCTTCCTCGTTACGCTCGCCGCCTTTGTTCAAGGAAATTCCCCCAACAGACGCGATGTCGCTGTGCAATGTTTGGAATCTCTCCTCGCTCGACCAGAGGTTAGGCAGGCGGTTTGGGAAATCCCTGGAATAATTGCAGGGTGCGTAGCCGTCTGGTTATAACGATCCTCCTGCTGAAATTTGCATCCAGGCTCACGGAAATTTTGAAGAATCAGAAGCCCGGTCCCCAAATGAGCTACCAAGTTGGATTTTGCCTATGGCTACTATCCTTTGAACAGAACATCGCTGAACAAATCAACAAGCAAGTCTCTGGTCAACTACATCTTACTTTACTTTAACAAAATCTTGCTGCCATAGGAAGTACGACATCATACCCCTTCTCGTTGATGTGGCCAAAGGGGCAGTAAAGGAAAAGGTGATCCGTGTTGTAGTCGCCACTTTCCGAGTTGCGTTTCTTAATTTATCCTCTTATTTCTATGCTAACAAGACATGTAGAACCTTGTCTCGAAAGCCCCAACTGCAAACCTTCCCGCTATGTTGGTATCCAAGCTACTTCCATTTGCGAAGAATCTCTGTGGGAGGAAATGGACTGATGAAGACGTAGTTGAAGACGTGCAATTCCTGCGGGACGAGTTAACTGCTAATTTCCAGAGCTTAACGTATGTTTTTTTGACTCTATCCGCTAACGATTCCTCATTACTCCTACCCGTATAGAACTTATGATGAATACACCTCTGAGTTGGCTTCTGGACACTTATCGTGGACTCCGGTTCATGAATCAGACGATTTTTGGAAGGAGAATGCAACCAAGTTGAATGAAAAAGACTACGAACAATTGAAGTGCGTACCACTACGACCAGTTCTTCCTACTCTGTGCTAATTAACGATCTCTTTCCTTTAAGGACTTTATTGAAGCTCCTGCAAGAGTCTACGGATCCTATCGTACTCGCCGTTGCAGCGCACGACGTAGGTCAATACGTCAAGCATTATGAGCGAGGGAAAAAGTAACTCGTTTCTTCATGCTACTTCCCGACTTCTCTAACGTAGTTTTCTCTTCAAGGATGATCACTGACTTTGGAGGAAAGACGAGAGTAATGGAACTCATGACCCATGAAAACTCAGACGTACGGTATCGAGCCTTAATTTCGGTGCAACAGTTAGTTTCCCAGCCCTGGATCACTGCATGAATAATCGGTAGGCGGAACATCGGACAGTAGTAGGTGTAGGTACTACGTAAAGTAGATTATTTATCCAAGTAAATGCATTCAACGCACGATAAAATATTTGGAGATGGGGTATATTCCTCAATACCTGTGAGTACTTGGAAGAGGGGAAATGTTCCTTAAGTATCTGACATTTTCTGATGGAGATGAAGTCCTTTGCCGTCCTTTCGCAAGAGCTCCTACGTTAATTGACAGTCAGAATAGATCCCAGTGGATTGATAATAGAGGCACATAGTACCAAAAACCGTCTGAGATCGTATGCCAAGTAATATTGGNTTGGCATCGTATGTTTTCCCCAGGGGAATTTGGGAATGGCAGACGAGACGCCGCCGGGACCCGGGCCGTGACTGAACACAGTGGACCGGGGTGGAATTACCTGTGTGGCGCATGATAATTTTCTGATTACCCGAGGTAGACTTTACTCCCTCCTCTTTCTCGCCTTGATTATGGCTCGCAAACGAAAGAACAGAACTCATCTGAAAGGTGCTGCTGCTCCAGATACAATGGCATCAGGACAACCTGGTGTCCCCAAGTCTTTTATCATCAAACATGGCCAGGTTGGATCCTCGGTCGCTCAACTTGTTCGTGATATGCGAAAAGTTATGGAGCCCAATACCGCTAGTAGACTTAAGGTGCGTTTGATCTCTGTAACGGAGAAGGATCTTAACCTAATATACATCAGTAGGAACGAAATCGAAACAAACTAAAAGATTATCTTACCCTTGCACCAACACTACAAGTAACCCATCTTCTTGCTTTTACTCTGACACCAATTGCACCTTCGTTACGGATAGTGAGACTATCCAATGGACCCACTCTGAGCTTCCGGGTAGAGAGATATAGTCTCATGAAGGATATCTTAAACACCTCAAAACGGGCAAGAAGTATAGGAATGGAGTATCTCAGTCCTCCATTGGTATGTTTAATCCACGCCCAAATGGTTGCTTAGATGCTCAAGTTCTGTATCCTTAGGTCGTCTTGGCGTCTTTTCCTCCTCCTTCTCCGACAACACCACCGCACCTCCCCCTTCTAATGAAAACTTTCCAATCCCTTTTCCCTCCATTGGCACCCAAAACCATATCACTGTCTTCTGCACGTCGTGTCGTCCTCATATCATACAACCCAGATCGAGGCACTGTCGATTTCCGTCATTACATTATTACTGTTAAGCCNTACGGCGTTTCTCGACGGGTACGCAAGGTTCTTGAAGGGGCCGGATCCTCGACCAAAAAATCCTCAATTTTAGATCTCGGAAACGAGAAGGATGTGGCTGACTTTTTACTGAGAAAACGTGGAGAAGCTGGTCCTGATGGTGGGTACGAGAGTGCGGCGTCGAGTACAGAGAGTGTCGCAGGGGATGAAGGGGATGCTGTCAGTTTGGCAGATGATTACGTTGGGAGAAACAACAAGAAGGGTTCGAGAAGAGCTGTCCGATTGGATGAAGTTGGCCCGAGGATGGAGTTGCGGCTTGTGAAGATCACAGAGGGGGTACCAGGGAAAGAAGGCAGTGTCATTTATCATGAATTCGGCAAGTGCTCTCGCTTTTTTCTTTGTTTCCGACTTTCTAACTGTGGCCCCGTTACAGTGAAAAAGACGAAGAAAGAGATAAACGAACTGAAGGCTAGTCATGCCGCCAAAGAAAAACTCCGAAGAGAGAGAAGGGAGGAACAGGAGAGGAACGTTGCTCGAAAGAATGCCCTGTCAGGGAAAAAAGGAGAAAACGAGGAGGAGGAGGACGAAGATATGGAAGATCTTGAAGAAGAAGAGAACGATCTTGACCCTGCAACCGACGCTGACGATGAAGGGCATTGGNATGGCGAAGAAGAGATTAGCGAAGGGGAAGATAGCGAGGACGATGAAGCACAAGAGAGTAGCGCAGATGAAGAGGAAATACGGCCACCTGCAAAGAAGGCCAAATTACGAGGTAAACGGTAAAATGTAATTTAAATTGTGTAGTTTGCACTCGCACTTCCAGTTTCACCTCTGTTTTCTAGTATGCATGATATAGTAGTCATTTATCTGATCTCTGCA
This sequence comes from Chondrostereum purpureum, assembly GCA_004354395.1. NCBI lineage: Eukaryota > Fungi > Basidiomycota > Agaricomycetes > Agaricales > Cyphellaceae > Chondrostereum > Chondrostereum purpureum. The sequence continues at coordinate 10,500 of LBLO01000239.1, read as the reverse complement.
AATTTCCCTTGCTTTTCAGCAAGATCCCTAGGGTCTGCGGCATTCATCTGGGCGGCCCGAATTCGTAGGCACCTCGAACTCATCGGCCAACTCAATTCAACACACCACTGATATGCCTCACCCTGCACTCCAAACTCTTGTTGGGCTCCGAGATATCATTGATAAGGCTGTTCAGACTATATCCAAAGAATGGTCTACTCATGGTGTTCCTAATGACTTGAACGATGCACCTCCTGCGAATCACGGAGGTGGTAATGGACTCCCGAGTCTGCCCCTTTACGAAGCGACCAAGGAAGTGATCAGTGCAGCTGGGATGCTCCAGGCGCTGTTGAAAGATCCTAGAGACTATCTTATGGAATGTGCTTCCCAGGTTTGTTCATTTAAATCTTTAGCTTTCGACTAAGATCTTAATCACCTGCAATACTATGTAGTATTTCGAAGCGAGAGCGCTGCACGCAGCTTCCTTGGCTCGTATCCCCGACATCCTTCACAAAGCNTGAAACTTCAGGCAGGGAAGGCGGTCTCACCGCTGAGGAAATCGCTATCCAGGCAGGTTATGAACCTAAGAAGTGCGGTGTGTTAAGTGTAGTGCATGGGCATGTCATGCCTGTATCACTCAATACTGCCCGCTCTTTCAGCCCGTATTATGCGTATGCTGGCAACCAATCATATCTTTACCCAGACTGGACCAGCAAAATTTGCAAACAACCGAACGAGTGCTGCATTAATCAATAACGAGAGTCTGTCTAACTACATAAACATGTAGTAAGTAGCCCACCACTCCCGACTCTTAGCAGATTAATATCTTTTTTTNAGTGGCGAAGAGTGGTATGCGTCATCTCAGCATCTTGTCGAAGCGTTCAAAGATGATTCGCATCTCCTTGAGAAGGCCGCTTTTACTCGAGATGAGTTATACAACTCGAATGGAAAGACGTTCTGGGAGTACAACGATGAGCATGCTGATCGGCATGACATTTTCGCCACGGGCAAGCCAGAAATGTTGTTAACTCTTAGATGATGTGGCTCATACTTTCTTCAGCTATGGGTATGCAATGATTTTGCTCCGCGTGCATCCTCCTTTGACGTCAATGCAGCTGGAAGTGCACAGACCAATATCGAAGCAATTATTAGTGATTATCCATGGGCCAAGCTTGGGAAAGCCACAATTGTCGATGTTGGGGGTGGTGTTGGTTGGTTCTTCTCTGCATCTCTGGCCCCCTTGAATACCCTCCTCAGTGACATATAGGTCTTCTTAGTCTTCCTCTCATAGACCGCTTCCCTGACCTGACAGCAGTCGTCCAAGATCGTGCTCCTGTGGTCGCACAAGCAAAAGAGCTGCACCCGAATCTCTCCTCTCGCGTAGAATTCCAGGTCGCAGATTTCTTTCAGAAGAACCCCGTTGAGSGCNCGAAGTCTATATGCTCCGGTACATCATGGATGATTGGAATGACGATGCCTGCGTTCAGATTCTCTCGTCGATCGCGGAATCCATGTCATCGCCCTCCCACGTCCTTATCGTCGAGGCCCTCCTGACTCCAGCCTATATCGGCAACGAAGATGAGGGCGCACAACCTCTGCGCAGGGCCCCAGCCCCGCTTTTGCCTAATTACGGAGTCGCTCAACGGTTTGTCCATTGCAGAGACCTTAACATGATGAGTTTGATCAATGGAACGGAGCGCACGGCTACGGAAATGGCAAATGTGGTGGCTCGTTCTGGCTTAAAAGTCAACAAGATCTGGGATTGCAGAGGGGCAATGTATATCACAGAATGTGTGCTGGCCGTGTAGAGCTCTGGTGATGTTAGCTACAGTTTAAATGAGCCCTTTTTCGGATGTAAAGTCTTTTCTATTGCTTGGTCAATTAGGAGACCTGTTTTGTTACACTGGTAGCTCTGAGTTGGGACCCACTCCTTTCACGAGGATTGGCTCTGAAATATGCAAGTCGCTGGAACACCCTTCGCTGCGCGACTGCTGCTAAAATCAGTTTCAAGGTACTCTTTACCCGATGATGTAACTTCGTCCAAAGCCTTCCAGTCGAGTTCTCCCTGCAGTTTCTCAAGATCAGAGATGCAAGATATCCACCATTTGACCTCCTCCAGATTGTCCGATTGAAGATGTTGAACAATGGAAGGGAAAATTCACTACCATCCGCCTTCCAAACTCAACTTGGTAAACGGTTGCCAATGCATTTTGTTACGCCGGCGACTTTCGACTGCGGAGGGGGTAATATAAATTGAATAGAATATAATTACGATAACTTCGGAGTTGGACCGAACCAAGATGACCAGAACTGTTCGGTTCTCATCTTAACCCCCTCCCAATTGTCCAAGGCTGGTCGNACGTCCAGATAGAAAGAAGGATTCTGCGAGGTCGGGTCTGGATTTCTACCCGTGTAGAAGTCAATAACATATCGCATCTGCGTCCCACACCGATCCACTGTCCAGTCGTGACGGTCAAAAGGAGCTGAATAGCTATGATTTGACTTGAGCGTTGTGTGACAAAGTACATGAAATGCAAGGGACTCACCCAAGAAGCATCTTCCACATTGCTTTGGGACTTTTATCCTGCGGTCTTCCCTTGAAGTTGACCAACTTGACTCCCCCACAAGCACCCCCTCCTCTGCCCTGTTCCCATTTCAAAATTTCGTTCCATGCCCGCTCGTTTACAGCATTGTGTATAGGAACAATTGCTTTCATATCCGTGGCCTGTGGGTTGTGGTTCTTACGAGCCATAGCCGCAAAGAACTGCGCCTCTGAAGGATAAACCCAGTTGCCATCGGAAGCTCTAGGAATAGATGATATTTCGCGGTCAGTGGAAAGGTGTTGGTTTGAAGAGGAAGGATGATTCGAAGGAGCTATTTGACTCCATTTAGAGCGTGTGGTATGATCAACCGGACATGCCTCTGCAGACTTTTCTGAGGTAGCGCCGTGGTCAACAGGACAAGACATAGTGGTGGAGAAGAAACTCGGAGTGAAATGGTGACCAATCACTTTTGGATCATGCAGATCATCATCATGCATATCCACCTTGTGAAGCTACTTCCATGGCTTACACTGGAGCCTCTACTTCTGCCCAGGACGTTGGATATCTCGTTCGGGATGGTGCATCTTCTGGATATCGTTTCTTCTCTCTCTTGACACCACCTCTATATGCCATCGTAATAGTAGCTCGACGCGGTCGAAGCCACTTTACGCTGAACCATGTGCTACGCGCGACTTGGGTAGCTGGAGCTGGAGGTTATTTCTGCTATTTCTACTGTACAATCTCTTGATCTTACCTATAAGCTCTCATAGGTAGCGCCGTGTCTGGAGGGCTAGCTTATCTCAGATACATGAATTCCTCAGACGACTTCATCCATGAGAGAAGAGTCCGAGCTGAATATGATGTCAGCACTAAATTTCCTCTTTTTGCCTTGTATTGTCTCATTGAGGCACCCCTTTTTAAGGCTAAAAGGCTTGCTGAACAAGACTCTGCTCTGGTCGGCGGGGTCTTGGGTAGTGTCGTCACTTCTGCAATCTTTTGGAAGCGGGCCAATCCAGTCCACTGTATGTTCGCTGCTCCTCGTATTTTACAGCGTGTACTGATTTAAGAATGGTAGTGATCCTTGGAGGTGCAGGTTTAGGCTGTGGAGTAGGAGTCTTAACCCATTATTACCGGATGCTGGCGAGCATCCCCGACCCTACTATGCCGCTGCCACCTGTTGCAACAGAGTCCCCTGTTCAGTCACCAGCTTCAGAGAGCAAGTAGGGTATCCTGTTTGTGTTGCGAGCCTTGCTGTCAGCCAATATATAAAAAGTACTCTACAGAAACATCGCATTCCTGATTCACACCATCCTCGACCAGTGGAATCTTCAGAAAGTATATTGAAAGGGAAAAAGGAGGAGAATTTCTTTCTGGACGTACAAGATACCAATAATCTAGACTAGACTGCGTATGAGACCACTGTCTATGAGCGTAAAGAGGCAAGAGAGAGAGAGAGAGAAGAAAGGAATCGGAGGCATGCAAGAGCAAAGGGAAACGACAGATACAATTATTATGAACATGAATTGTGAAAAAGCCCAAGGTTTTCTTTAGACGAATCCTCTGCCGCCGCGCTTGGCGTCGATCTTCTTGAAACGCTCGTCTTCCTTCCTCTGAGCAAGACAAAGTTATGTGAGCAGAGCGAAAGAAGATGTACAGGAAAGTATTCTAACGGACCTTGTTGATCACACACAGTGTAGCAAGGATGAGGCAGATCACAACAGCCATGAATCCGTACACAGTTCTAATGAGAGGTCAGATGTTACTTATACAACAGGAAGGACAGGGCAGGCTCACGTAAAGATATTGTTCAAAGTCATGTCCGCAAAAGAGGTGATAGGGGAGACACAGAAAAAGTGGGTGTTGTCATCAGAGGTCGAATCGAGGGCGTTGAGGAAATCGACCTGAGTTTGAGTGCAGAAGTTTCCGCCGACCTCTGCGTTATCGGTGGCATTGAAATATCCACAGCATTTGAACTAAGGAGCGGGCAGTAAGTGAATGAACAAAATGGCAATAGGGCTTGGGGGATCCGAAGATCGGATGCACCGAAATGCTGGCGCAGATAGCTTGGTGCGTCGCAACTGCCGGCATCCACACCCTGGCTGTGATATACGAAGCAACTCACCTGATCCTGAATGGCAATCCTGCTGTCGCGAGTCTGCTCCAACCACACACCATGGAAATTCTTCCTCTCTTCAAGCGTCCAGAACCAGACGAAAGAACCAATGAAAATGGCACCCAGTCCGTCGAGAATGAGGAAGTAGTTAAGGATGACGAGACCCATAGTGACGTGGTTTGCTTGGACGATGGCACAGATAGACACAACAAAGGTGACTATTAATGAAACTCCAAGAACCATACCGGCTAGGATACTGCATTAGCATTCGATGAATCATTAATTATGGAATATAACTCACCAGTCAAATCACTGTCGGAAACGACCATGTTCATAAGGAGATTCGGTGCCCGCCAAACGATAGAGAGCGCCAGTGCGACAACACCAGCAGCAAGAAGGCAGAAATCAATGAAGGCCCAGCAGGCCATGAGCTTTCTTGAAACCATTGTGAAGGAGGTTTAAAGGAGAGTTAGGGCTAACATGTGTGCCAAGATAAGCGAGCGAATTCCAGGGTGAGCAAACGGGCTTTTATGGACGTACAGTGGTAAGATTTGGTTGGATCAGTGGGCAAGCGTTGGTTAGAGTGGCTCTCCCAGAGAGTGTACTGAGGACAATGTGCAGAGTTCTGTGTGTCGAACGATTACAGAGGCGGCTGTAGCACCGGGCAAGCGAAGGAAGAAAGGGCTTGAAAAGTGAAGAAAGTTGAACTAAAAAAGGGAAGAAAGAAAAGTCGAAAAGAGAAGGGGAAGTAAAGAGAGGGTAGGGGGACGTTCAACGTCTTGCACAATTTGCGCCGTTGCAAATGCAAGTCAACTCGTGAGCCCGCAGGCTTATACTGGATTCTGTTCAAGAAGCGACGGTCCTTGCCAACCGTTTTATGATGGTATTACTAGACGGAGTTATCAGTCGCTATGGTAGTCCATTCAAGGCCTCGACCTTTCCCAGTGCGCAGTCCAGCCACTTTCTCTCTTTCTTTCAGGTCCGCAGAATTCTATTCAGATTGCATGGACTCAACACCAAAGATATCCACCCGTGTTACTTATTTCTGTCTACGCACAACGGTTGAATAAGCTCGGTTCCACGGCACCCGACATTGTGCGACGTCCAACCAGGTTGCACTAGGCTAGAGGACGCTTTCAAAGTTATAACCCGCATTATACTATACAGCCCATCCCAGTAGATCGTACACTTGTATACACGATGCAGAAATAAATAATAAAATGGTACCTTCATACAACCTGTCTGCTCCGCCTTGATCTGTTCACAGTCCCCGATCTCTCGAGTGCTGCCTTCAAACTCTTGATAGTCTGGACGATCTCCCCTAAGTACAGAAAGATTTAGCGATGCGCATGATACTTAGAGTGTTCTGAGCAACGTACCCGCTATTTTGGGACTCTCCGCTTCATAGTCATATCTTTTGTTGCCGCCGCCGCGGGAAAGCACGAGTTTGAAGGTCGACGATGATTTTGTAGACTGTTGAATGTCGGCTATGCTCTTGATGTGGTACGAGAACGTCTTTCCACTGTCAAAGACCACTCGAGCTCTACTTGAGGGCATGATCTAGAAGGAGAATGCGTTGTTGAGAACGAGTCGTGTTTTGGGTCATGGAGACTTACATGTATATGGACACCGTCAATGGCAAGTGTCCTTTCCTGTCGAGTGACGAGCATGGGTAATTTACGGTAGATGGTATATTTCTGCGCCCGTCGTTAGCATAGAACAAATCCTAGATCAGTTAATTACCCCCNACCTTATACGAAGTAGTGTAATCCAAAGTTGAGGAGACTTTAACTTCCGGTGTATCAGACATCCGCTTGAAGATGGAAGCTAAATGCAACACATTAGTGAAACTCCCTTGGATGAGGAGCCAACTGGATGCTCACCATTCGGATCTGTTGTCCGTCCGGTCTTCAATACGTTGTCAGGGAGGTGCTCAATGACACTTCTCTTAACCAAAACGAGCTCCCTTTTCCCCTGAAGACTAGCTACAGTTCGATCCAGCGGAATGAGGATGCTCATGTCCGCTAGAAGTAGTGCGTATTCTTTTGGTTGCAATTTACGTTTCCGACACACGATCTCCAGGGCCTCCGCCATGTACATGCCCGCGGAGCTGTGGACAGGATAATCAGTGGATGATCTTTCAACGAAGACCACACATACACGGGTATTGTTGTAGAAACGTGAATATCATCAGCCGTCTCTGCAATACGGATTCTGAGGAAGATTTGGGGGCCGTGGCTTGACGAGGGACCAAGGGAAGTAGATAACGGTACAGAGCCTCCGAGGGAGGATCCAAGCCCAACACTGGTAGATCCAGGCACACCAAGGAGGGGCATTTGGAGTCCTGAAGCTGCTGCTTTGTCCACCCTCTTGGCAGCAGCAGCGGTAGATCTCGAAGGNCGTCGCTGGATCTTTGCTTCCATGATTTGATTATCAGCAACTAGACAGTGTTAATTAGAGAAAACATGGCATCCAAGAAATATAACACTTACTTTGGTTGGGTGTGGCCTCTAATACAGCGAACACATCCACGTTGACTTTGACCAGGGGTCCTAACCGGTCCGGTGCTACAGAACATGAATAGCCATCCTGGTTAGAGAGGTATTTAGCGAGAACTTACGAGGATAGTCATCGTCGACCTCCCCGTCATCCTCTGCAATCTTCATAACCCATCCGACCGCGGATAATTTGACAGCTCGCTTTGGGTCATCATCTCCACCCAAACCATCGTCTAGTTTAGGCAGCCATCCAGCCTCCCAGTAGCTCCATAATGCAAACCCTATTACTTCTTCCACAGTCGCATCGAGCCTGACATTGAGATCCATACCTTTGCCACTGGGATCGCGTGCATGCGGGAAGTAAACTTGTACATTGGTCGAAGCAGATTCTCCACGACCAGATATTGCGGCATAGAGTTCTGCGAATGGGTTTGTGGTTCCTCCAACAGACTCAAGCATAGCCGCCAATGTGGACTTGACGGGCTTGATAGGTACCACAGTTTTACGTTGGAATAGAGTGTCAACAGTGGCAGGTAAAGCAGGTACTGGTGGCGCTCGAGTTAGAGGAATCGAAGGAGGTACTGCACCACTAAGCTTCCGAGGGGGATAATATTTTTCGGTGGTTTTTTGTTTGTTAGGCACGGGCGGCGGAGTGACCATCTCGAATAGTGGACCTTCGGATGGGGCGGGCGATGCTTGTGAAGCATCATCCGCACTCCAACCAGTACCTGCTTCAGAAACGGGACTGAGACGAGGGCGATGTGAGGATGATAATGGAACTGATGAATTCGAGATGGAGGGCATGGACGAAGCGATGTCAGATGTGCTATCTGAGCTTATTCCAGTGGTCGCGCTAGTGCCAGCAAATTCACTGGAATCCGACCGTGAATATAAGCAATAAAAATGAGATACCAATAGTACACTTACGGATCAAAGTCCTCGTCAATACCATCGTTCTCTGCTGTGGGTTCCCCAAAGTCTGAATCTGCTTCGTCCGACGAGGATGATGAATCGAAACTCAATGGCACTGGGGCCACAGCGGGTGCCCCTCTAGGGCCTCTTCGTGCGGCCATTCTTGCTTGACGTCTCTTCTCCATTTCTGCAGCTCCCTTAAAGCGAGGAATGAAGGGAATCACCTTGGCGACTGGAGGCTCTTCGTTGACAGTGGGTTCTTGAATCTCCACTTTTGGAGCAGAAGCTGGTGTTCCGGATGCTACTGGCTTTTCGAATTCATTGGCAGCTTTCACCCAATCTTCTGCAGGGAGGTTACCAACAGTCGCCTCACTTCCAGGTGTAGATGACTTGAGCGCGTCTTGACTTGCAATGTAGTTTTTGACTTCATCTTGACGGGGGGTCCCAGATATCCGTTTCGAGCTGGATAGTCTCTTTCCAGTGGTTCGCATCCCAAGTCCCCCGGATCGTTTTCCCATGATCGTCTGCGTATATCTGAGTCGGGCACCAGGAAATCCAGAGGGTCTTTCACCATCATCTTCGGAGAGCTGAGGACTAGACGGCATAGCGAGCTCTGGCCATCGGTCTTCATCTGCTAAAGATGAAGCGACAATGTATGGGTTGGAGGTGTAAGAAGAATCTAACGATATTATTCTGGAGCCATATGGGTCTTCAACATCTCTCAAGTAAGAGAGACGCAGGCTATGGATTAAGAAGCTGTGAGATCACTTAGTATTTCTTCAGCAGAGAAGAGGTAGAATAATTTCTCACTCCGTATCACTAATTAGTGACATTTCTCTTCACATGAGGTTGAGGAGGCAGAAGACCATCGCAGACAAACTCCCGGTGATCATTGACGAGCGGTGGCTGTACCCGGGCCGAGATCTAAGTACTGATTTAATTTTTGGGCATGGTGTGGATTTGCTTTCAACTATTAGCAAGTCCTCATATCAAGATGAACACAATAGGATGTCCACAACAGGAATACTCCTCTGTGTCTAGTATTGCATGCTCTCCAGCATAAACGACATCCACGAATTCAACTCTGCCATGGTCCTGGGCGCTGTTTTTAATTGACAATAAAGAGTTACTCTTGCCTTCTAGCAATTATTGTTCTTTAACATACATCCGCGCGAAATACAGTCACAATGCGTTTCGGACACGTTTGCTCCTCGGGTACGAACTTCAACGTCGCATTTAAACACCACTTGGCCATTGCGCTCAAATCATACGTTCTGTCATGCTTGCCAGAAGTTTCTCTCAAGTCGACCTCCCAAGATATTCGTCTCTCTATACCTTTGGCAGCGATGATGATGCCATTTCTCATGTCACTTCCACTCCGCGTTTACCTACATCTCGTACCACTCACGAACTATCGCTCCGCAAGAGAAACATAACATGGGCCAGAATAGAGATAATAAGCTCTGCTTCAAAGCCAGATCATCCTCCAGTGTACTCGCTCGGAGATTCTGTTAGGGGAACTTTCAAGGTCGCGTTAGAAAGACCTGAGCACATTCAAAAGATTACAATTGGGGTACGGGAAACTGGCTTCAGTTCTTGTCTTCCTATTTACTCAAGACACTTCTCTGAAGATCAAAGGCCGCGTTATAACAGGTAGCNATGATAGGGAGTCAGCAATGTTTCTTGACTATGATACCCTCATCTGGTCCAAGGGAGATCCTGGGCCATTCGATGGCAACAAGCCTGGGGAGTATGGATGGCCGGTCGACTTCCTCCTTCCTATGGACCTGCCAGGAAGTCCTGGGACAGCTATACCTCCATCATTCCGAACTCGTGGTGTAGATGTCACCGTGCAGTATGTTTTGGTGCTACGTTTATACAGGGGACAGTTGAGGTCAAGTAGCAAGTATGTCTCTTAATATTTCCGTGTTGTTATCGTGAGCACAAATGAACTGCCGCCGTAGACTGCAGATTCCAATAGTGTACCGTGTGCGGAAAACCCCCAGGGCACTTTCGTTTCTTCGTCAACTTGCATATCGAGAAGACCTTGCTGTCCCCGGACCTGCAGCTGACCCGGAAGGGTGGTTGACTCTCCCTACCGTTGACGTCCACGGAATTCTCATGCAAACCCGAACTAGTATGCGATGCCAGCTTTCGGTAGCCAAACCTGTAAGCATTCTTGTCCTCTTCAACTGAAGCACGCTTTTACGGGACCTTCATAATCAGCTCGAGTATACTCGCGGCACCGTGATTCCTCTCTCTCTGGATCTCAGAACTCTACACTCTTCAACACTCACCTCACTCGCTTCTACACAATCTATCATCATCGTGTTGCAACAAAGTGTGCACTACTCTTCAGGAAGTCACCCTGGCGCTTTAGGTCGTATTTCCGCTAACAGAGCATGAGAGAAAGTCAGGGTGTGAGGAGAAGAAATGTGGCTCAGGTGGTTTGGAA
>LBLO01000238.1:0-36801 GCA_004354395.1 Chondrostereum purpureum | reverse complement strand
ACCAAAATTATTGTTTGTTTCTTCCAGGCTGCAACTTTCGACACACCGGGGAGTTTTCTAGGTGTGTCGGAACTTATTTTTTTCTTTGAAATGTGTCGGAAATAGATAGGTGTGTCGTATCTACTACTACATCTACACACGGTGTGTGTGTCGTTTATGGTACATACTCGGACCTCTTTGGGGCTGACCGTGACGGGCTACACTAAGTGTAGTCTGGTCAGCCGCAAAAGTCTTGGCGTTTTCGTCGCCATGTTTTCCTATCCTGGAAGCCATACATTCCAGCATTTGGGAGAACGCTTGGGTGATAAATATNCCCCCTAGCATTTGTTACTTATGGCAGACCTCGAGCATCCCAAACTGATTGTCTTCGTCGTTCCTGCTGAGGCGTTGAAATGCTTGGCCCACGCGACCGTACATCACAATCTTGATTCTTGGTTCTTCGTTATCACACTAATCCTCGCGCGCACTGAGCTCTTACATGCGGAAAATCTCTTGCTTCAGTCTGCTGGACGGCTTGAATCACCCCATTTATGTGGCCGAAACTTCCGGCAGCCTTTGTGCCTCATGCAGTTTCACTGACCGGGTTGTTCAAGCTCCAAGATCCTATGGCTCCGGTGTAGCACCGTGTAGGTGCCGCTCAAATGGCTCATCTGGACATAGCACCTCGCATAGGCCCATGCTTGCTTCTCTTGATGCCATTTCACTTGACGATATCGTCAAGGGCATACGCCTCCGTGGTATATAAGGACGGAAGAAGATTGGACTGAGCTCCAGGATCCTCCCTGAACCTCCTTTCTCCCCCGCAGTTCCCCCCGCTCTCCGTCACCATGAGATTTACAGCAATCGCTCTCGCCCTGGCGCCAGTTGCTCTTGCCCTGAAAGAAATCCCTGGACCCGAACGACTCGAGGCTTACGAGTCCGGTGCCATTCACGAGTCATGGATGGGTTTGAAGATGTCGCAATTTGCGAAACACGAAGCTGCCGGTGAATACCAGAGCGCGAAATTCGCGTCTGCTGCAGCCGTCACCCCTTGCGTGAATGGAAAGGCCGGGGAGTTCCGCTGCAACAACGTCGACCTGTACTCTTTCACATCTCATGCCGACCTTGGAAGCGCTCGGGGACAAGGAAGTAGTTCGTGGGGGTGGACTCATGAGGGTAGAGAATACATCATCATTGCTCAGGTCAGTCTGGAATAGAACTGTGCCCGGCAAAGAAATTCGAGCTAAGAGACATCCTAGGCTGATGGTGCAGCATTTGCCGAAGTCACCTCAGATGGACAGCTCGACTACCTTGGTCGTCTTCCTAACACTGCAGGAAGTGCTGCCTCTATCTGGAGGGAGCTTCGGGTTATGGATAACTATCTCATTGTTGGCTCTGAAGCCCAAAACCATCAAGTTCAAATCTTCGACTTGACGAAGATTCTTGCTATCACCGCTGCTGATAAGCCTAAAACTTTCGACTCGAAGRCTGACTTGACCGCTTTGTGGAGTGGTATGCTGTCAATTGAGCAGACGTGAATGACACCCTGAAATATTCTTTCTTTAGGGCTTCCTCAGGGACGCACGCACAACATAGTCGTGAACACTGACCTCAAATATGCTGTTGCCGTCGGTGCTACACCCCGTAGCCACCAGTATCGCTCTGGCTTGATATTCATTGACCTGAAAGACCCTGCGAACCCCACTCTCGCTGGATATCAAGGCGATGATGGATATGTCCACGAGTGAGTTGTGAATCGGGTTATGTTTTAGTCAACGAAGCCACTGACAATAATCCCCCTCAGTGCTCAGTGCCTGTTGTACAAGGGACCCGACCCCAACTACCAGGGTATCGACATCTGCTACGGATACAACGAGGATACTCTAACCATGTACGATTCACATATTTCCACATTCAGCATCCTCTGATTTCCCTTTTCTGTCCAGCTACGACGTGACGAACAAGGCTAATGCCACAATCATCTCCCGCTCAGGAGTCGATATTGTCTCCAACCCGTCTACCTTTTAGCCGGTGCCCGTCGAGGTCCGCCCTACAGAGCGAGCGAAATATCTTGTAAGTGTTTGCTGTTATACCAACGCAAGACTAGTACTATGTCTTCCCCCTTGAGGTTTTCAAGGTCGAGCCCAACATTCTTCACAATGATGTCCAGGGCTGGTGATCAAGTTTAGAATAGGGAAAGACTTTTGAAACCGATTGAACAAATGATAGGAAGCGAGATCCCATCCATCTACGCTCCCACCAATACAAGAAGCAAGAAACCGACATGCTATACAATCAACACACCTATTCAATGGGCTAGCAAACATTACAATCCTAAAAAGGAGGCGTTGTGGAGCTTCTGATATTCGGATATGTAAAGATCAGCAGTGGTTTTCTGTATTCAAGTCTCATCACTAGCACATCATTCCTTTAAATACCTAGTCGCCAGGGACTGCCTGCGTAGAACTTCACAGGTGGCAGTTTGGTGGCAAAAGTGTGAACAAGTATATGAAAAAGACGGGGTAGATTGCTGACTTGGGTCACCACAAACAACAGGTAAGCGCTGAATGTGCTCGGAGACGAGCTTAAAATTAATTGGTACCTGTCGAATCCTAGTTACCATCCCACTACATATTATTCATCATAAGAACCAAAATCAGAAAAGGATGGGGCAGTCAAGAACAGGGTCGGGGACGGTATGCGTAAGCCGCGAAAGGCTCTGCGTATGCACAATGAATATGTAATTGATGAATTTTTCTCTCAGCGAAGCGAGAGATGTTTATCCCGCCATTGGAGTCAACTACAAGCTTGGCTGACGGAGGCTGACGGGTAGTAACTGGCGTAGCAACGCAATACGGATGCCATGTTGTGGAAGGACCTTGACGCGTCGACCGTGCGGACAGAGATGATGGTGAAGGCTAGCCTTTCGCGTATGATTGATCACCGCCCGTTGCAACAAAAGTATAGGGACTAGTAGATACTTGCATGACATTCGGATGAGAGACAGAAATACGGGGGATCCGGGCAGTCCCAACGTCCAAGGGGAATTGTTATACATTGGGCAACAGATACGAGCAAATGCGACGAAAGATGTATCAATCCAACGGAGATGCGAGATAATTTATAAATATAGATGCATTCTATTCCGGGGCAATATATATAGATCCGTCGTCGTAAGGTACAAGAAGTCGTCGGGTTGAAGATATTTTGCTTGTTGGCTAGTGTGACAACTCAGCCCAAAACACCGGTTCATTTTATTGGGAGAAGCTAAGATAGATTAGAAAGATAACCCTAGAGTAGCTCTGCAACACCAGACGGCGGCCAGTGCAACCTTGTCGTACGGTAGTTGAGAGGATGGAAGCGGTGTCGAAGGAAGTCGATACCACGTGCTCCGTGCCGAAGCGCCGAGTCGAGGGACCATGAGATGATGTACGAATCGGGAAAGCCCTCATGGCTTTTAAGAGGACAAGGAAAAGATTGTGCCTAGGTTCATCTTTCCCTTTCATTCTCTCCTTGACCAACCTGTCTGTCGCCTAGTGCGTCGACCAGAGGCTCCTTCCTCTTTCCTCAGACACCGGTGTCGTTTTCTCGTTCTTCTGTAAACTTCAAAGCCGAGTCCAGGCATCCCATTCTTTTTCATCGACCCTTCCGATAACTTTCTTTACGCCCAAMTTTCTTCGATTCTTATTCAAACATGTTCTCGAAATCACTTTGTGTTACTCTCTTCACCCTCGCAATTTCCGCGTTCACTGCCCAAGCCGTACCTCAGGATGGAAATGGCAGGTTCAGAGGATTCGGTAAAGGTTTTGCTCAGAATGATGCGACAGCCCAATGCAGTGTGAGTCCATCTTTTTTGTTGGACATGAGGCTTGCAGCGCTAAAACTGTCGAGAATTTCTAGTCCATTTCTGTGACCACGGTGACTGTAACTGCCGCTGCCGCAACTGCTACTGCTACTGCAGCAGCGGGAGGAAACACAAACAACGGTGAGGCTGATCATGACTTGGTTATCTTGGGATCTAAATTTAATCCATACTTTACAAAGGTGGTAACGCCAATACCGGCAGTAAGTTTCGAATATGACATGGTGAACGCCTCATCAAATAATAACTTCCCTACCCAGAAGGGAACACTGGCGGAAACACTAACACTAACACCGGGAACGGCGGCAAAGGTGGAGGTCTGTCTGTCTATACTTTGATCTACTCGGTTACATGGCACTCATCAAATTGATGAACAGGTAAAAACAACAACACCGGTGGCAACACGGGAGGAGGTAAGTTAGACTGAGGCTTTTATAATATATATTGGTCGCTGATTATGCGGCTATAGGCAAGAACAACAACACCGGTGGTACGAGGCCGTTCAGAGAATGGTATGGTGATGATGATGACTGACCCCTTTTCACAGGTAATAATAATGCAGGAACCGGCAATGCTGCTGGTAATGGTAACGCTGGGACTGGCAACGCCAACACCGGCAATACTGGAAACAACGGTGCAAACACTGGGAACAACGGCGCCAACACTGGGAACAACGGTGCCAACAACGGCAACAACAATGCGGGCAATACTGGCAACAACAACGGCAATGCTGGCAACAATAACAACAATGCTGGAAACAACAATGGCAACAACGGAAATGGAAATGCTGCCGCTGCCCAAACTTCCCTCACTCTTGACCCCGCCGTCATCGGTGCAGGGTTCGCTAACAATGGACAAGACCCACCCGTTGCTGGCCAAGTCGCCTCCTTGACGGTAAGTTATTCCTCACTCTACATCTCCCCCGTCTCTGATGGCAGTCATAGTCGACGAACAACTTCATCAACTTCTGTCTGACGGTTCCCGATCTCCCTATCACAGACGGAAAGCAAATCCAGACCGGCTCTTGCAATCCTATTCCCATCGGAGGTTTGAGTTCTCTCCTTTTCTGTTTCTTCGCATCTCATCTGTCCATCCAGTGATCCCATCGAAGGACAACATGCCCTCAGCGAAGTTCACCAACCCCCCGAACTTTGGTACTATCCAAGCGGACACTGCCTTCACGATCACGATGGCCGTAAACAACCTTGTCACCGGAAACTTCGTGAACGCTCAGCAGAACTACTTCGCCGCGCCACAGCAGCTAGACGGAAGTGGGAAGATCATCGGACACACCCACGTCGTTATCGAGGAGATCACTAGCTTAACTCAGACCACACCCACAGACCCTAAGGTGTTCGCCTTCTTCAAGGTATGAGTATCTTAACCGTCCTCGTTAGTACGCAAAGCTTACCTTCGGCGTCTCAGGGTGTCAATGGAGCCGCTCAGAATGGTGTCGTTTCCGCCGATGTCGAGAACGGTGTGCCAGAGGGTGTCTACAGACTCTGCTCCATCAACTCGTCCACGAACCATCAGCCTGTCATTGCTCCTGTTGCTCAGCACGGATCTCTCGACGATTGCATCTACGTGCGTCTTTCCCCATTTCCTTCTAAATTTAGAAGCTCATATTGCCCATATAGTTCACTGTGACAGCTAATGGACAGGCTGCTGGTGGAGGCGCTGCTGCAGGTGGAAACAATGCGGCTGCTGGCGGAAACGGAAATGGCAACAACGGTGCCAATGCAGGAAATGCCAATGGAAATAATGGTGCTGCTGCTGGCAATGCCGGTGCCGCTACTGGTAATAACGGCGCTGCTACTGGCGGGAACGGAAAGGGTAACACTGGCGCTACTGGTGGAAACGGAAAGGGAAACACCGGTGCTACTGGCAACAACAACGCTGGTAATGGTACCGCCGCAGGCAATGGCAATGGTGCTGCCACCGGTGCCAATGCTGGTGCCAATAACGGTGCTACTGGTAACGCCACTGGCGCCACCGCTGGTGATGCTTCCGCCTCCGCATCTGATGCTGCTGCTGCCACTGACGCAGCCACCTCCGCGACAGACGATGCTGCTGCAGCGTCCGATACCGAAGCCTCTGCAACTGAGTCTGCCTCTGCCGCCGAAACGTCAGCCACAGAAAAGACCAGGGGTGGAAGGGGTAGAGGAAAGCCCAGAAGATTGGCCATGTAAACGCAGATACCCTACCCAACATCCCACCNGTAACTTCCTTGATGGAAGTTGCGACTTGCTTGTTATAACGTCCTCTCATGCCTGGTTTCATTCTGTCTTGTATCGTTTTTCATTAGGGTATTTCGAGCCGTTTCTTGAATCTAAGTTATTTCTTTCGAATTCTTATTTTCTATCAGTCTTTTACTGAGGCAAGATGATACCGACTATAGCCAACGCAAAATGTCCCAATTACAGTATGAACAATGCTTCCTTCTCATCCTATCTGCACGATCGGGCCACATATCTTCGCTGTTGGTTGCTCTACTGGGATTGTGGCGAACGTCTTTCGAGGAGTGTTGCAAGCTGAAGCACCCGTTAACGATGAAGGCACATCATTTACTCCTTCTCAATAATAGAGGAAATTGTTACAAGTATTGATGGTGTTACAGTTGATGAATAGAACTGTCCATGGATTGCATGCTGAACGCGGCGTATTTAGGCATTCAGCTAGGCATGCCGGTGTGCTACTTAAATTCGAACAACCAAGTTTTGTCCTTCAGTCCCCCCCCTGAAGATACAACCCCAGGGGCTCCCTTAGTCCCTATCGATCCAACTGAATCCAGTATATTGTACGTTACTTCCCGTGTTTAGATGCTTTTCATCGCAATACTGGTCACTTTCGTCCACAAGAGCCTCTGGAAGTAGCGCTTCTGCGACTGCGACTAAGCCAGCCTCCGTGAAGGCTCTGCTGCATTCCTCCTTCCTTCACAAAGTTAACCCTATGAAATGCAGTTCAAATCCCTCTTAATTCCCTGATCCGCTAGATATTGTCAATGGAACATAGTGCTAATTTGCAGTCCAATGAAAGAGTTTCGGAACCGGACTGCCAAGCATCCAGATTGCCCCTTCACCGCCTCGTTGGAGAAAAAGTAACCGGTCAGAGTTTTTCCCCATATGGGCTCATATATAGACCGCTTAGCAGTATGCATGCGCCTCCATCTTCAAGTTTAGTATAGGTGTCGTAAGTCCCGTGGTACGCGACGTAACATTTTGGTCGACGAGTGGGACTCTCTTTGAAAGAGTCCGTTAAAATCGACATTCATAGGGATTCCCCCTCCTGTTGCATGCCACGATTGAATAGCGCGGGAACGTTTATCAATAATTATGCAGGAATAAATGATAACGCTATCAGGAGACCATGTTGAACATCCTTCGGTACTCTGAGTTTATGTATAACACTCGCCTCCGGCGTTCTAAGAGTCCGCGACACTATGAGTTCTGAGGGCTCGCTGTTGAGATTTCCTGCCTATCGGAACTGGAGAAAGCCTGAGTATGGCATTAACTTGGTTCCAACACGCCTTGAAGCAACGCCACAAATAGGATACTGCCTAAGTACGATGGCGTTACTCAAAGCTGCCAGTTATCGGACAATTGAATAGGTGGCTTCAAAACGTGGCGTCTATTGATGGCGATGTGCATAGAATTCAGTCTGCCGTCGGTCATGGTCTTCAGTCATTTAGACCTCGGAGCGAACGAGCCAAAACGCAAGTCTTCAGCTCTTCGTCTCCGACCACCATCTTTGTCCACTCGAAATTCCACAACTTCCGCGGCTATTTGTTTTTNGATCATGAGTGGGAACCCGGGGCCAAGCAGAACTAACTCGAACAACCATAACAAGAGAACTCCAGCGCCAGATACTAGTCCAACCCAAGACTCGCGGCCTCAAAAGAGAGCGAGAAAAGCGATTAATTGTGAACCCTGTAGAAATAGTAAATTGAAATGCGATAGGTAAGGGAACTGGAAAACACCATTTTTATGAGTATTTTCTCTTACTTTCTGTCGTCGATCTACTCTAGGAACCGTCCATGTTCTTCTTGTGTTCTCCGAGGTAAGATTTGCAATATCACAGGCAACTGGATATGTATCTCTAACATGGCAACTGATCTATAGGAACGGTAGCTTCATGTTATCAAGATTCTCAAGGCCTTGATCCTCGAGACACTCTCCGCGGAGATGACCATCATGAGCCAACCCTGTGGGTTTTTGATCGTTTTTATCTTTCCCTGACCAACATACTAAGAATGTTCATGGCTCTAATAGATACGGTGCTCGTGTTGACCCTGCCCAGGAGATCGCACACTTGCGNTATTCGTTGAACCAGCTGGAAGCGTACATCTTCCCTCAGCAACGATTTCCCAACGACCCAGTATCCTACAGAACGGTCAGCATGAAGCACGAGCCAATTGATTCGGAGATTGCGGACAAAGAGGTATCAGTTAATGCACCAGGAGTGCAACTGCAAACGGGACTTTACGCAGGCCCAACAACTGCTGCAACTCAGTTACTTTCTGTAAGTGCCAACTCCCGTTGCCGATAAATATCACAGGAAGAATACCCTTTCGAAATCTCTTTCTCCGAAGCAGACCTAATGTTGACGTCTTCTTACAGAGTGACCCCAACGCCACATCGTCTGCATCCTCAAATACACCCTCGAGACAACCCTCTCCGAACATCTCAACAAATCATCACCCTTACTTTGTTCCTTCTGGATCATACGAGCTTCAGTACCCCGAATATGACAGTGACTTGATTGCACAGCTGCCTTCCCTGCATACGATAAACATCCTGCTAAACCACTACTTCACGTACTGCACATGGATTTACAGGCACATCCACCAGGCGTCATTCATGGCTGCATGGGACAACTTGCAGAAAGCAAATTTTAGTGAGAACCATCGCATGGTCATCTCTACCGTGGCGGCTATCATGGCGTTAGCTCTGAACTACTTACCTGACTGCCGCAATTGGAGCGATGGCCTCACTCCTGAAGAAGCTAGAGGCTGGGATGGACTTCTCGGTTTGCAGTTTGATGATACTCCCGAGGTCCTAGGTCGTGTTCTGTTCGGTGTTAGTACAGAGGCTCTCCAGAGGCATCGACAGTGGTTGACTAGCGTCTCAGGAGGAGGAAGGAGAGGGTATTCTCTCGAGCTCGTTGAACTCCTCCTTTTGCGATGCCATTATCGTGGGCTGTCAAAGATGGAAAACGAGGAGGTATGGATGAATCGTGGGGAGCTGATCGTTATCGCCACTGCCATGGGGTTGCACCGCGACCCGGGAAAAGGGAGGATACCAAGTATGAGAGAGCTTGAGAAGAGGAGTGACAAGGAGCGAGAGAAAGACAGGATCAAAATGGAGAGGGAGAGGGAAGTGGCGGAGCGGAGAAGATGGGCGTGGTGGCATATCATATTATTGGAAAGGTGATTAATCTATAGTTATTCCATTCCGGGAGACTAACAGGGCTTCAGGTGGCAGGCGTTTATGTTCGGGCGTCCTCTCGCAATTGCGGCGCATCATTTCGACACTTCGTTTCCTTCGTATTGTCCTCCATCGGTTGACCCAACGGGTCGTTTGTATGAGCCCAATATCACGATGTTTCGCCTATCGTGGATCCTCGGGGACATCATGGACTCGGCGGTGTCAGTACGTCCAGAGCCTTATGCTTCGGTTCTACAGCACGACCGGGCACTCACTCAGTGGATGGAGAAACTCCCTCAAGACCTCATCATGGATGAATATCGCGTAACCAAAGCTCTCTCCTCGTCGGATTTCTTTCAGCGTCGACTTGGTGTCCAGAGCGTTATTTTACGCACTTCGTACTACCACATGAGATTCACATTGCACCGGCCTTACGCGACAAGCCCCACTCCCGGGAAAACCCCAAATTCCTGGCCACAGAGGTATCCATTCAATCCGAATAGTTTGGACATCGCTGTCAGTGCCGCGTCAGACCTAATCAGCCTCATCGCGCAGTCGCATACTGGAATAGGGGGGACACGGTTTTCCTTCCCAGGCCATATGGCGTGGGCTGCTTTCCACACCTACGCTGCGGCCATGTTCTTCTCCTTCCAGCTTATTTCGAACCCGAACCAGCTTGGAGCGAGTCTCTTCCGGGCCAACATTCAGAAGGCGATGACGATATTGGGAGAGTTGAAATCAGACCTAGCAGCCCATGCACTGGAGCTTTTCCATACGCTGGAACCGTTGAGTAATAGAGAGGGGGTCGTGTCAGAACGAGGCGACAAGGAGAAAGCCAAAATCCTGAGTATGGTGAAAAAATTGGGATTCCCATTCCACCATGATGAGGGTCAGAAGCGGGGTGCTTCGCAGGGTGGCTCTCCTGGAAGCTTTGGGGTGGGAGGTGACGCGACTGCGGGGAGCAGTATGAGCCCGCAACAGTATGATACATCTGCTATGACCTCGGGCGTCGGTGTAGCGGGGTATGCCACGTCTAGTGTACGCACAGGAGCTGTTTCTGGAGGGCAGCCGTTGGTTTATAACACTGCCGCAAACAATAACCCGTCTAGCTCGGGTAGCTCGGGGTACTCCCCCAGCGCGGGGCTCTCCAATGCTCCATCGATGACTTCCGTTCATCAGCAACACCCACAGCAAATCAACTACCAGTACTCTCCCAACCGACAAGCTGGGTACGCGTCCTATCCAATGAACACTAGTCCGGGTGCATACGCTCCTTCCAATTCTTTGTGGGGTGCTGGAGTGGGCTTCGACCAAGGAGAGTGGACGCAGTTTATGTCAGGATTCAATGGAACTCGAGTGGACGGTGGTCATGGGGCATGAACATGATCATTACCATTACACTAAAGTTTCTTGATATTTTACTTCCGTTCGTTCGTTCTATTTCTGCTTTCTTGTTCTGTTTTTTTTTTGCTGTCGATACTGTTGTCTTGCGTTGTAGTACAAGTAGAGAAGCCGCTCTGTAGCCTTATCATCCATATCCCATTTCAATGTGGTGCGCAGTTCGAACGCTGTCCTACTTTGTGGCTTGTTCAAGGTAATGAGACCCAGTTGTGTGCTTGTTTGCAGTCTCGTTATCCCACACGATTCCGTGATAACAAACATATTGCAGGGATTCTATTATTGGGCTACAGATCTTGATGCTAGTAGTAACAAGACAAGACAAACAACACTACAAAAAACAACCATTCCGTTAATAGATTAGTACAACAAGAATTTACAGCTCAAGATGGCGTAGAATCATCGCTCATATCAGCAGCAAAATCGTCCAAGCCCTGCAGCATTTCTAATTGCTGTTCTTTCGGCAATTTGACACTGGAGAAACGTCATGAGTTTGTGAAGCATAAGGAATAAGCTGGGGTGAACGTACAACTCGAGAGCATACGTTGGGATATCGCTAGGGACTTGGATTAGCCTCAAACGAAGCATGGCAGCCCGTCGTTTGTTCAGAACATTACAGATACTACAAATAACGAGCTCTGATTAGAACGAGGTATGTAAATCAATGAGAGGAACTGAAGTCTTACTGCTTGTGACGATCACTCTCTGTCGGGGATGGAGGGCTACTCTCAGGAGTCGCAACGACTCGGGCTGCAGGTGAAGCCGATGAAGTGGCAGCAGCAGCAGCAGCAGCCAAAGCAGCTTCTCTATCCTCTATTTGCCTCCTCCGTTGACGTTTGGGGGGCCACACCGGCGCTGGCTTCTCCTCCGTTGATTTCTTCTTAAGTGGAGATCCTCCTGACCGTTTGGTGGCTTTTGCTTGTTTACGTTTCTATCAAGTAGCCATCAGATAAACTTGCCATACATAGACAGAGAACAACCTGCCTTTAATCCTAATTTGACGCGTGCCTCTTCAATAGCACTTGGTCTGAGTATAGCATCATTGTGGTGAGTGTACGCGACCCCGGCTCCATTGAGGATCTCCTGTATTTCGTTTTGCTCTTTGGTCTTCGTAAGAGGAGGTGCTAAGTTCAAATAGTGCCTCATCAGTGCCAGGGTGGGTTAACTGCAGATAGTGACCTACTGTCGTCAAAGAGAAGTGCAGCGAGTCCTTTTAAGGAGGCCTACAGTTGGAAAACGAGTCAATGAGTCAAGTAGAAGAGCCGGGTCATTGAGAATATAACACACATCTTCTTTTCCAATCTTCGCTTCCGCTTCTGCTGCATCTTGGAGGTTGCGGTCCTTAGTCTTTGCGGGACTAAGGTTCGCCATTGCCCAATCCATCTCAGCCATTGCAGCCTTCTCGATCTTGAAGAACGGATAATGAGTCATTTAAAAATGGGTAGAATGTAGGAACATACAGCCATCTTAGTACTGAGCTCCCCTTCATGGAGCTTGAAGATATTCTTGATTCCGAACAATTCTCCTGGTTCGTTTGCATCTCCTTGGATCCCTTCAAAGTACCTGAGCCCAATGGAGCTTTTGAGCGGGAGTTGGACATAGAGTGAATGCATAAGAACGGACCTTGTTTGGACACTGGCTTCGTACCCGATAGCCATCTGTTGTTGCTTGTACAGTTGGCGCGCATAAATCAACTCCTCGAGCTACCCGCTCCGAGCAATCGGTAAACATAGACATCGCGAAGTTGGCCGAATCGGAATGCTCTTTGGTTTGTGAGCAGGGGCCAGCTGGAACTTTAGAGAGATTCTCACCTGTCCATAGCCTGAAGATCATGGGCTGGATCTAGTCGAGAAAGGTCAGTATCGAGGAATGCGTAAAGTGTTGTGATACACACTCCAATTGGGATCTGTTTATGAGAGTCAATAGTTGCTTGTCAATGGCAAGGAGTGGGACTCACCGAAGATGACCACTTGGTTCGCAGCTGTCAAGTTGAGCCCTGTTCCACCAGCTAAGGTAGAAATGAGGAAAACAAAGACCTCAGGGTCATTCTGGAAGTCGTCGACTACCTCCATGCCTGCAAGACATCCTCAGCTCAATAGTCAGAACACGACTAGTTCCCAATGCTTACGATTCTTGGTACTACCATCTAATATTCGGAAATTGTATGCAAGACGTTGGAGCTGGAATTCGAGCAAATGGAGGAGCTTGACAGATTTAGTGAAGATCAAGACTTTGTTTGTCGGGTCTTTCTTCCATTTCTTCAASAGGGTCTGTAGTGTTTTAAACTTTCCACATGATTCTGCATCCAACTGTACCGTCGCATTGGGAGTTCCGTCGGGGAAAAGACGTTCTGCAAGTTTACGATATCGAAGTTTTTGTTCTTGGTTATCCGTAGAGACTTGGAAGTGGTTATTAGCAGATGCGTCGGAGTATCATGAGAGGCAATGACAGCGTACATGGCAATATTAATGCAAGATGATTAGATAACAGAATGAGGATAGACATATATCTTAATAGATCGGCCTTGTCAATAGGATGACAGCATTTTTGACGTCTTCAAAATGTTATTTAGCACCATCGTCGAAAGAAAGGGAGAAGGAACTGGCATACCGTTTGCGTGACCCACACTCACAGCGCTCGTCTTTCTGGATCAGATTCTGAACCTCTTCGAGACCAAGGATGCGTTTATAGACTTGGAGTTGGACAGGTGTAAGTGGGCAGAAAACGACCTGATCGTGTTTGGAAGGGAGCTATGGTACCAAAAAGTAAGTCGGTGCCAACAATGCGCCAGAAACGGAAGTGGTATTACCTGATCCTTGATTATGGCTTTAGTCCTATGATGAGAACCAAAGTTAGAGGTGTACCAAAGAAGCTGATTCCGATTCGCGGGCTCACCGGCGCAAGAAGAATTTAGGCATGAGTTTGTCTCTCAAGGCTATGGCCACACCCATGGCGATAATTCTTTCCTCTTCAGACGATCCCGCGCTTTGTCCAGCCTTCAGTGGGTCAGCTACATAACGTTTCCATTGCTTCATTGTTCCTAGTTCCCCAGGGTTCGTCCAGCTGAGTAGTGACCAAAGCTCGTTGTATGAGTTTTGGATTGCCGTGCCGGTCATACCAAATCTCGCCTGGCACTCGAAACGATCGTAGGCTTGTGCACTCTTACTTGCGGTATTCTTGATCTGATGTGCCTCATCAATGAATATGCAAGAAAAGGGGAGGTCGTAAAGCTCGTCAATGTCCGAACGGGCATGTGAGAATGTTGTGACCACTGAGAGTACACTGATGAGTTCCCTCACATAACAATGCAGAAAGGTATAACTTACAAACGTCTAATCGGCCTTTTTTGAAGTCCTGTAGCACATCGGCTCGATGGGGCCCAACATATTCTGCGACCTCAAAATAGCCCCACTGTGTTTCCCATCAGACCGGTACTTGATAAGAACACAACAAAAACAAACCTTCTCAAACTCCCGCATCCAGTTTGGAACAACAGATTTGGGAGCAATGACTAACGCTGTTGGCCAGGTGGCGTCGGCTGGGGGGAGCTTGCGGTATTTTATCCAGGACTTCTCATCCATCAAGTCAGAAACGTGCTGCTTCCGCCGTTCCAAGTCAGTTTTTAGTCCGGTCTTGCTCATTATAGCACTGAGGAAGCCGATTACTTGGATAGTTTTACCCTACACGCACTCAGTCCAGTAGGAAGCAGCAAAGCAATTGAATTGACCTACCAGGCCCATGTCATCCCCCAAAAGGCCGCCACGCTTTTGATTGTAGCGTTCGAAGAAAAAGTTAATCCCCTGTCTCTGATATTCACGAAGGTGAGTGTTGATAGTACCCGGAACTCTGATACGTTTCTCTGCGTCGAGGACGAGCGGGCCGAGGTATTTTTCTCCTTTCTTGAGGACGAAAGCTGGGCGTGGTTGTAGTGCCTTTTACAAACTTAGTTGTTCGCTCAGTATATTGATTGCGTTTAGTAACTCACCGGGTTGGGGGCAACGGAATCATTTGAAGTTTTAGTCGGAGAGGGTGCCTTGGGTTTCCGTGGTGGAGGCATGACGGGCATGTAATCAGACTCACTTCCGCTATCCGAATCAGAATCTACGACAGGCTTCACTGGTATGACTTTCTTTGCAGGGATTCGCGGTGCTTTAAAAGATAGTTAGATATCAAAATGGTTCGCGGACAACTGTGGCGTACGTGGCATGCAAGGTTCATAATCACTTTCGTCATCCGAAGAGGGAATTGGGATAGGTGGCGTCTTCTTTTGAGGGATGCGTGGCGGAGGAAGAGTAGGAAGGTAGTCTGATTCGTCATCTATTTGCAGAATAAGATATTGCGAGGAAGAGTCGTGATAGGTCTTACCGCTTCCACTGTCAGGAGCAAGGACCTTACCAGCAGCCTCCTGTTCTTTCCGTTCTTTCTCTTTCTTCGCATCGAGAATGACCTGCCATGTTTTAGGAAGGGCTGGGGGAATGTCATCTTGATCTTCCTCATCCTCGTCCTCGTCAACTTCATCCTCTTCTTCCTCTTCTATCACTTCCAATTCAACATCCTCGTCGGCTTCAGATTCGGAACCAAAATCAATGAAATCCCCTGAAAGAACGTCAGGTAGGATCGTTTGGAGCCACGGGGTACGTACCAAAGTATTCCGCCAATGGATTTGCGCTGCTTTGCGGACGAGTTGCTAAGAAAAGTCAGCGAGAGAAGAGCAAAAAATTAAAAACTTCTCACCTCGTTTGCGAGCTGGCAGTTCACTGGCCTTCTCAGTCCCTCTTTTCCTCTTCTGGCCCGCTTTGACCGCGACCTTAGTAGAGGCGTTGGCCCTTCCCCGTGCTTTCTTTTTCTCCGGAGTAGGTATATATGGTCCTGCCTTGAATTCCGGGTCAGAATCAGAATCTAATAAAATCATCAGTACCCATTTATCGTACATGTACGACCGACTCACCTAATGGAACCGGGGTCCTCTTTCCTAATGAGAAAGCTCTATTAGTGAATGTGTTAAAAACGCGATCTGACCGCGGAGACTCACTCTTGTCGTAGATATTGGGTTTAAGAGGGGGTTTGACAGAGGACATGATGGTGGTTGCTTTCCAACCTGCGATAGAATAGTAATCATGTAAGTAAGAGGCCAAGGTGCAGATCACCACGTGTGCGCCCTATTGTAGGCCTAAAAGGGAACGATCAGACCAATGCAGGAAATAATAAGGCGGCACCTGGGTCTGAGGCGGTATCATGGCGGGGTCGGTTTGATTGAACACCTACGTCAAGGGTGAAAGATTATAAACTGCCACAGGGTGTCTGCGGGAGCTCTGAAAAAAATCTCAGAAAGCTAACACTCAGTATCAATTAGTCGTAGCACTATAATAAACACATGGGACAGTGGCGATGAAGTTTCATGAACAAGTGTTGCATTAAATTGTATGACCCCTGGCCAAGTACAAGTGACTAAGAAGAGGGGTTATCGAGCAAAGAGCTGGGCCGAATGACCTTCAGCAACTATCGCCAGCACTACAGAACTTATGGGCGTAATCCTCAATGCTAGCTTTGGATCCATTGCAAAGGTGCAAACAGTTGAGACACATAGGACGCAGCGCCCCCGACACACGAAGGACCTCAACGATGTCATGAAGGGGTTCTAGCTTTGGGATTGTCTCCACCGGCACAACGTTAGTGCCCAGAATCATAGAGTTCATGGCTTTAACACCTAGAGCTAGTGTCCCCAAAGGAACACCCTCGTGAATCATTTTGTGCATTCTACCACCTTCCGTCAGACTGTTTAGACGCAACCAGAAGAAGTGACCTACGCAGCGAAAGAGACACTTTCCCCACAATGACCCCAAGGTGTGCCAAATAATTCGGCGGATGTCGATGACAGTCCCGCGCTAGCATGGGCTTCTTGAACAGGAGTGGGATTGGGTAAAGTATGGGACCAGACGGTCGATAGCGCCTTCACTCGCTCTTCCCTCACTTCCTCTCTTCCAGGCCCCTTTCCTGCTGAGACGCTTGATGCAAAGCTGTACCTACCAAGCGCTGGGGAAGGCGAAGGGGACCAATGCTTTTGTGACGAAGTGAAGAGTAGCTGGACAACGGTTGGTGGATTGACGCGAAGGACTAATGAAGATACGCGAGACCATTCCGCATAGACCGTAAGTCTCTGAATCAAGGAAACAAAGTCAAGGGGATTCGGAGGAGTGTGGTTTGCAAGGATGTACCCTGAATATGAAAAGTAAACAGCTTGCGCTACTTTGAGTGACAGAACCAGAGCGCACCGAGCCCAGAGAAATAGTCCGATATCCGTACAGCACTGTGGTCGTGGTACGGGGCTAATACAACCATGGGAGCTCCGTTGTTTCTTGGATTGAAATGTGAACCTTCCTTTCTGTAGGAAAGTTTGTTGAGGACATGAAAGCTGTTCGAAGACAAGAAACAAACGTACAAGCATGGTCCTAATATGCTGTCATAGATATCCCGCAAGTACACGCTATTTTGACTATGCGATCCATAGCAAATGTCGCGAAGGTATGAAGATATCTAGATTCTCATTAGCAATGGAACAAAACAAATGACAGGGAGCTTTGTTTGCGAAACACATACCAAGGAAGGAGATGTCCGCGAAATTTTAGAAAGAGGGATGATCATTAGACATATTTGAGAGTCTACTGAGCCATTAATTTTGCGCGCGACGCGTGAAGTTGACTATGACAGTGTGAAAGAAAAGTTGATTCAATTGGGCACGTGGTATCCCGGAATCTCTCTTCTCGACCACCATGGGCGTTCATTTCCATTCTGGGACGAACGCTGGACATACTTGCCATCCGCGATCCATTTCCCATCTTAGATTCTTCTCAGAAATTAATCAAAACTTTGCAACAGGTGGGAACCACGGTGCCCTCCCATGGTCACCCTATATTTAATTCGCCGTGAATACGGCCTTGAACTTGATTGCTCTTGAAACGCCGTCTCTCGCCGCTGCATTTTCTCCGGACGATTCTACATAGTCTGGTCTTTCTTTTCGGGCTTGGGATTACCCATGCTGAATCACCGCTGATCCACGAAGGGGCAGGTTATGTCCATCAAGGCAAAAATTGSTAAGGTTCGCTTCTTCCTAGGGTCCGGGATGAGTAAGTCTTCTCCTTCCCTGACTGTCCACATCAACATGAGAGATATCCTTACCTTCCTCCTTGACCAATGCTCCGAACATTCCGAGTATATAAGTCAGAGTCCCTGGCTTAGGGTGTGATATCTTCGTCAGGGAATATGACCACTGTATTCCTGAAGCTCGTCGTTATCAGTGTCCTTAGCTTTTCTTGTGCAATCAATGCGG
This sequence comes from Chondrostereum purpureum, assembly GCA_004354395.1. NCBI lineage: Eukaryota > Fungi > Basidiomycota > Agaricomycetes > Agaricales > Cyphellaceae > Chondrostereum > Chondrostereum purpureum. Next base: position 18,812 of record LBLO01000238.1, on the reverse strand, counting down.
GGCCGATTCCAACCCCTCAGACCCTTGTTGCAAGGAAGTTCAGTCCCAGAGATGATCTCTATGCAAACTGGCCTGCCTATGATGACCTTCCCCTTCATCCATCTTTTCCCACCAAGGCCGCATGGGGAGTTTGGGTTCGCCACATCCTTATATCATCCCTTTGCTTAAAACTCACTATGAGGTCAAAGGGAGCTGAGGATGAATTTGGTGCTTTAAATCACATCACACCAGCCACCATCCTCTCTGCGAAATCTGAGATTCAAAAAGGACTTGCGATCAACATAAACTTGGACCTCACTCCTTCAACGGTGCCTGTTGTCACTGACCGTAGGCCTCCTCTAACTCATGGTGAGGTTGAGGTTTCTGCCCAGTCCCTTGAGACGTAAGTTGATCCATGTATTATCAGCTATAATTGCGTTGCCCGGTTACCAAGACGATATCCTCACTCTCAATACGCAAATATCGACTCAGTACGATGGGCTCCGTCACTTCCCTTACTCAACAGCGGGGAATAAAGATACATATCAGTACGGTCCCCACATGTAATCTAATAATCAGATGGGGTCTAAAGGGGTGTACTATCGACACAGGTTCTACAATGAGCTGATCACTTTCGACGACATTTTTTCTTCAGAAGACATCCACACTCTCGGCATTCAAAGTTAGTATGCGCTGAACCCGTCGTCTGAATTACGCTAATGCAGACTGGTATAGATGTTGCAGATAAAGGTCTAGCCGGGCGCGGTGTCTTGCTTGACTGGGCTGCCTGGATGGACTCGAAGAACGAGACCTTTGACGCGTTCACAGTAAGGAAAATCACATTCCGCACGGGTACTATTTGCTGACCAAAATATAGGCGCGAACAATCACCGTCGAAGAGCTTTCATCTGTCGCAGCTTTTCAAGGTCTTGACGCTTCCAACTTTACGCGCCCAGGAGATTTCTTAATCATTCGGACTGGATGGATACGACAATACAATACACTCTCTCCTCTGGAAAAATCCCAATTGCCCTGGAGATCTGATGAAGACAGGCAATGGATTGGTATCGATGCGAGTGACCAAATGCTCCGTTGGGTTTGGGAAAAGAAACTGAGCATTATGGGCGCCGACAATGTCGCTTTGGAGGCTTTCCCTTTTGGCGGTGCACCGGACGGTCGTAGCTTGCACCAGATATTTATTTCAGGCTGGGGTCAGAGTATAGGTAAATTCCTGGTTCTCTATGTTTCCAACACAGGGAGTTGACAGGCCTCGTTTGCAGTCGAGCTTTTGGATCTTGAAGCACTGTCAGCCGCTTGTGCCTCTACAGGAAAGTACTCATTCTTCTTCGCGATTCAAACTTTGAATGTACTTGGTGGAATTGCTAGCCCTCCCAATGCTATGGCCATCTTGTGAAATTGTCATAGTCCGACAATGTTATCCTCTCGTAGAGTCGACTAGTATCCGTGAATGTAACACCCATCGCAAACGAAACGCGTTATCTATCGAGACTTGACACGGTTAAATGTGACACTTGCTGTTTGAGTGTTGGAGTGCCCGAGTGAGGATAGGGNTAGATGCGCACGTGTGATTTACGTCATCGATCCCCAAGCGTTGTGCTCATTCGACTGTTACTTTACGAGAACCACGCTCTTCCCTCCTGCCATCACCACCGTTACCTTTGTCCACCAGAAACCCAACGTTTCCCACCTTTAACATATATACATAATGACTGAACAAGCCGGAGAAGTACGCGCCATATTTCCACTCACTATATCGCGTAGTCTGACTGTTGTTATAGGCTGTACCCGCTTCGCAGCGCAGTAGCTGGACCTCTTTCTTGAAGTCGTAGGTTATTTCTATCGCATTTTTGAGGTAGCATATCAATGCTCTTAATTTTTCGGTGTTCTAGTATAGCATCCTTTTCGGGGGACTTGTCATCCATGACCGCCCCTCCGTTTATATTGTCCCCCGTATCGTTAACTGAATATGCATGTACGCATTCTCAATTATTCCAATCACTTCAAGAATGTTAACATCGTCTGGAATAACAGCGTGTTGGTGCGAACACCCAGATCTATTTGCTGCGATAGCAGATCAGACCACAGCTGAGGACAGAGCTCTCGCCATTCTCAAATGGTTTACTGTCAGTTTGCCACAAGACAATGAATTCTTTGGGCGCATCAGTGCTAATGAGATGATACATTAGTGCACTTTGAAGGGACAATACACCTCGAGAAATGAAACTATGGGTTCGGAGAAGAAGTGCGTGGTTGTATTCCTTCCCATCACTACCCATCCATCTAACACCATCTTCAGACCATTGAATCCCGTTCTTGGAGAGTGCGTCTTGATTCTCGTTCATCAATTACTGCCGTCTTACGCGTGATCAGACTCTTCTACGGTATCTGGCCAGACAAGGATGGTCGTGGGGAAACAGATCTTTTGGTTGAGCAAGTCTCTCATCATCCCCCCATCACCGCCTACGTCGTCGAGAACAAGAAGAAGGGAATCAAGCTTGTTGGGCATAACGCGCAGAAGACTAGCTTCAGTGGTATGTCTTCATTGTTAAGGGTCAGCAGGGCCGTTCAGGAACGACGCGTTTTCTTAGGTGGATCGATCATCGTGAAGCAAATCGGACATGCTATCTTGACGCTCAAGACACCCAAGGGTGAAGAACTTGAATACCTTATTAATTTCCCAAGGCTGAGGATTGACGGTCTCTGGTYAGTGCCAGTTCTAAACATTGACGTACCACAATCTCACATAACATACAGGTATGGCTCCCCTTACATCGAGCTGACAGAAACCTCCTACATCGCTGGTCCGGATTATATCGCATCTATCGAATACAAAGGGAAAGGTTACTTCAGCGGGAAATCGCACTCTTTCAAGGCGACCCTTTCACCAACGCCAGGTACTGGCGGTTCTGGCAAAGATGCCCATGTCATCGAGGGCACGTGGCATACCACGAGCAAGTTCGTTTCTGGGTCGAAATCTGGTCAAACATTCCACGACGTGACCGGTCCAAGGCAAGCAGTGACGGCCGTTGGTGCTGAACCTGGTGGTGAGATGGGCGAGTTTGAGACAAGGCAACTCTGGAAGGCTGTGGCTAAAGGCATCAGGGAGGGTGATTTCGAGACTGCGAGCAAAGAGAAATCGAAGATTGAGGTGTGCACTTGCGATTCACTCTTTTTCTTACTGAATTGGCTCATAATAATCCTTTTTTACAGAACGAACAGCGGCAAAGGCGGAAAGACGAGCTCGCCGCGGGCACAACCTGGCCTTTGAAGCACTTCGTTTATGTGGAATCGGACCCTACGTGTAGGTCCTTTTCCATCCCCTACCATCGTCTATTCTAAAGACTATCTGTAGATGAAAAGCTTGGCAAATTGGTCAAGATCGTCCCTCCCACAGAAGATGGGTATAAGTTCCAGGACAATTGGCCGGTCAAAAGTTGAGGGTTGAACATTTTAACGTAGAGGGAAACAACGCGCGTCTTCTTTTCTTGTGACCTATTGACCTTTACCATATACGTACATACAGCGTCTGTAGGGATATAATTCTGTCTTTTGACTGCAACGCCTTGTCTGACATCCTGGATGCCTTTGAATGTTTAGCCACGGCTTATTGCACCACGATTCACTTGATTCGTCGTATACATCCGGAATCGAGATGATGCCATGAGACGACGAAAAGGTTGGTTAACAAAGTATCCAATCTAGTCTCGAAAACCAAACTCAACGATACAGTTAAGATAATCGTTCACCGATGTAGATATCCAATCGATGAGTTGAGAAAGCGAACAGCGTCGGTAGCCCGATTACTACTACCTTGGTGGAGGATGTTTATTAGAGTTGATTTTCTGACTATGATTCCTTAGAAAGAGGGGGGATCTACATGCTTGAACAATTGTCTGTGTTGCTACTTCCAAATCCTCTAACTACGAAATTGGGTACCACGGTTTCGGATCCGAGTACAATATGGCTACTTGATCAAATTTTATGACCGGTAGGTATTCAATGAGACTCGTACCTCAATTCTTAGGTTATTGACAGTCTGTATCTGTTAGGACTCAATGAATGGCGTTCAGGGCATCGGGTTCCACTCTTAAGACATGCCGTTGAGTCCGTCTGCGATAGGTCAGGCTTTCTGACCTCCTTGGGCACAGTTCTTAAGTCTGATGTTTATCTAGACTGGGAATGCCTTGTGTCACGGACAGTCTCAACAGAGGAGTCTTGGTTGTTTTCCCTGGATTCCCTTTCGACTCGCCATCCTCAAGACTATGTGTCAGCCGAAACGACCTGCCGCGAGAGGTTAATTTTAGATGGCGATTGTGCGTTTCAATCTCATTTCAGTTAGTGATAATATGCTCACAGGAAACTATGCAGACCCGACATCGTACAAAGTATCAATTTCAGGAAAGATTTCGAACGAATGGATATGGAAATTGCAGCATTCAGAGATGCCTTCAAGAATATTTTTCTGACATAGCATTGGGATTTGGAATGAGTTGAGGTAGGATGGTCACGAGCCTAATCGCCAAGGCCTTTCCATCCAGACGGCGCATGGAGGTGCTACGGTATATGTATACTTACTAGATATTCAAACTTCTCTTGTCATTTTCAAGGTAGGGACCGGGTCGAGGAGTGAGTGGTAGCTGAGCTTTGATGTGTATTTATTTAACTGCTCAGATGTTCAATATTGATCGAAATGTATTCCAACCTCCATTATTTCATAGTTTTTTCTTCGTTGGAGACAACATCTGTAGGACGGTAGTCAACCCTAGACACGGGTTGGGAGATGTGTTGTAAAGACGGAAAACATAGAAGCAAGCAAATCGAGGAGTACTTGCCCTAGTCAAGATTTTGCACTGTCTTCCTCTCATGTTTTGTCGCATCGGCGTTATTCGCTTACAGTAGTACCATATCCTACGTTCCGCAATTTCTCGATTGGGAATGCCTGATTATTGACAGAGGAGACAGACAGTAGAATGCCTCGCAGTCGTAGTAGTGGACACATCTAAGAATATGATTACAACATCTGTAGATGAAAATTACTATAAAACAAACAATATATCTATTGGAATCTATTCAGTTCGTCACACGGATCACCGAAAGTTGGATAACGCACCATAAATTCGTCGTTATGGGTCAATATCATCGAAGTCCAACTCCGGGAAGCATAGTTGAGCTAGTCCGAGATCATCCAAACGCGTCATTCGAACCAGTAATGCTAGGGATCTCCCTAAATCATTTTGTTCTGGGACAGCAGCGTTCAGAAGACTCCAAGTGTGTTCGTCCATTTCCGCTGCGACGCGCCCCCAGGCCGACTTGATGACACTGGNATGGTTGAAGGATGCAAGTATAAAACATAATGGGGAGCCTGATAGGAAAAGGAAGATAAGATTCAAGAGAATGGGAAACGGAGAGGGGATCATACATAGACCACTCAGAGTTTGTTCTCTCTTGAGCTGCTGTGATGGCGGACGAGATTGGCCTTCATCCTCCTCAAAGCCATGTCCAGGTAATACATCTCCCAATCGATACAGTCTCTGGCATGCAGGACATATCCTACTTGTCGCGCGGGATTTATTGTACCATAAGATCTACAAGCGCGTAAGTGTGTATAATTATCATGATAAAAAAGACGCGCACCATGGCAGTTTCTTCTGGTAAAATAGTCTTAAACATTTCTAATACTTCCTCTTGAGCAAATTCCGCACACATAGGGTCATCCAATGCCACTGGTTGGGCAAAATATGAGGAAGTGAGGAATGCGTGTGTGTCGCGCACGCGTGGGCCATTACCGGGGTCGTATATTACTGGTTTATCTGGAAGGACACTAGAATCAAGTTCCAAAAGAGGTTTCGTATAAGATCGGGTCGTTTGGGTGATTTCTGGAAGTGTCGGAGGGCCTRGCTTCGCAGGTGATTCTGAGCTRGATGGGCATGGCTCGAGTACTGGTGTCGGTAAACGAGGGGACTCTGAGGGTATTGATTTCTGGCCGACTACTTTCTTGGAATGGGGTTGTCTACGCGCTTTCTTTCTGTTGGATGGGCCTGGCATTTCACGTCGTGACCGTGATGGTTGACTGTAGGAACCGTGGTAAAATTATATGACAGTGGCGAGGTAGTTTACTACTTATTATGGTACTCTATTCATGATTTCATATGCAGCGTTCTGGTGATTTACTTCTCACCACCTCCAAATGTTCCAGTCACTTATTGTGCTCAAGCAGCAACTTACATATAGCAGGAGTTAGCAATATTCTAATTAGTGATAAGAACCGTTAATTAATCAAATTAATGGGAGAACTAGGTCCTGTTTGGCCTACTGTCCATAAAGAAAGTGTAGTACAAGGTGCATTACGACCTATCGGCTCAACTGAGCATAAAAGACATCGCTACAAAAGCAAGATAAATCCTATCGTACATCTTCAAAAAATAACAAGCGACCTGGCGCCAGGAAAATGTTCAAGACCGTCGAAGACTATGCATCCTTACTTCCTCAGTTATGTCGGCCGATTTGGACTGATAAATTGAGCTTTCTCGGGAGGTCCGTTGGGAATCTATAAAGTGCATCGGACCTAGAGAGTGGCTGGTGGGCAACGTATGGCGCAAGTCGTCATTCTCTTCGGTCTGTGCTCGACTGATGTTCCTACTCCAGCCCAAACCAGTCCGAACATTGATCAACATGAAAGCAATACCTGCTATGTGTGGCCAGAGGTCGGCTGCAATGRCCTGCAAGTTGGAGTGGGTTTCATAGGTGACAAAGAAAGCGATGGTCCATGCGCTTGGGAGTTTGCATTAGTGAAAAAGACGTGCCAGGCAAGAAAAAATGCATACGTATAGAGGGCTGCACTCTCGGCAACGATGGCCATCATAGCCTATGAATGCGATGTTGGAAATGGTTCACAACACGGAATTCTGCAAAGGGCTCACCAAAACATTGGTCAATGCTGCACTTGGTGCATTTCTATCGACCCTACAGATCGGCCAGGCAATGAGGCATGTGCAAAATAGGTTGACACTTGAGAGTCGGGTTGTTAGGGACAACTCATACAGTAGCAGAGATGAATGACCCTTACAATAGGGTGAGGAACGTGCTGGCCCTAATGAGCCTTCCCACAACCGAATCGAAAACTGACATAGCTTCCTCGAAGTGGGCGAAATCATAGACGATACGGATGCTGATTCCTGGCAAGGTCAAAAGTTCCGCGATAAGAAATATATTCCGTGTGCTGAGGATATTATCACTCCTCACCAAGACCGGCAGCTATACATGCTGACGGGAACATGATGATGTAGCAATTGAACCCCCATGCGACCCAGAGCCGGTAGGTCTAAGAAAGTCGGTGAGCACACGGTCATTGAACTACCATATTCCCTCACCATCATGCAATCCGCACCCAAGTAGGCTAACGCCAACAATCCAAGCTTCGTCACGTATGGCCATTCGGATAGATTGGTGTAGTACAGATGGGGTGTCTGTCCTTCGCGTTCGTGAACAAAAGCTTCGAAGACCTGTATCCAAGTGCATATCCAATGCTAACCCAAAGCATCTCAGCCCCACTGCGGATCAAATGTAATATAGACAATGAAAGCATACCGCCGAGGTTGTACAGAACAACCAAATAGTCCCAACGAACATAGGATTCTTGAAGATGTGGCGGTATGCGATTTGCCCAGAGTCCAGTCGAGCATGGTGGATAAAGAGATAGAGAGAAGTCATGCATAGCACGAAAAAAATACCGTAGGTGAGACTTTCGAGGGATACCGCAGCCAGATTGGCCTCAACGACAGTCACCATATTGAACAAGGTGTAGGTTAAAGGACAACTTGGAAGTGGCAAGAAGGCGGTTCCGATGTCTCTTACTTAAGATTAATCTTTACGGGTGGGGAAGATGATCGAGGCAGCGGGACGGCTGTTATATACTTNCCGACGCGTCGACTTGATACCCGCGCTATGAGACCACAAACAGTTGATTCGGAACTTCCTTAGACTTCTATTTCCATCCCAGGGACCGATATTGCACCGATGCCCTGGAAAGATTTAGCACGTCTGAAGTTTGTTCGTTATCAAAGAGGCTTCAAAACAGAGGGCCATTCTCCCTAGAGATGATGGATGTGTATAACATGATGGAGTGTTGCTAATTAAGGTGAAGGGGAGCTGAAAAAGAACGGATCGTTTGAAAGACTTCCCAAAGACACTCGTCAAGCGGCCCCGTGTCACACTCTGGAGGCTCGAGGTTTGGTTGATTCATACATATCCTTCTACTGGGAGTAGTTGTACACAGGCCGCACGAATAATCGTTTACACCTCACCGGGAAGTCGGTGGCACGTCAAGTCGGCGTTGAGGTCGGGGTCAGTACAGGACCCAGGTGCAATTGAAATACCATGCAAGTAGTTTGCATTGTTTGTTATTCAGAGGTCTACATATGTAACAAGACCCCTCAGAATTTCAAGTAGCTCGCAGTTGCCCCACTTTTATACTTCAAAGAATCCTAGGAGCCTGACAATCAAATTCATAACTAGTAACGCGATGATATCTATACAATTCAACAAAAAAMCACGACAGCTTTCCGAAAACAATGACAACAGATAGAGAAAGAATGTACACATAGGGAGGCCCAAGACATAACAAGAAATAGTGTGTCGAAGGATTTAGCAACGACGCAACCGATCCCGAAGCTTCGCATTCCTAATAAGCCTCTTCTTGTTTTTCTCCTTTTCCATTTTCTCGCGATTCTGGTCATAGACAGTCAGGCCTGTCGGTACAGTAGATGGACGCACTTACGGTGTAAAACTCTTTATCTAGTTTCAATCCCTTTGCTTTCTCTTCAGATAAACATTTCTATCGCAAGTTCACTGGATATGCAAGATTTGAAAAATCAAAACAACGCCGAACCTTGAGTTTCTCCAGCTCTTCTTCCTCGGCCCCGGAATCAGAGCCAGAGCCAGAGCCAGAGTCGGAGTCGGAATCCTGGGGCAAAAAAGTGTCACTCAAATACTCAAACAATCTCATAGTTATCAAAAATATCTCACCGAAACTATGCGCCGTTTGGCAGCTCTCTGTGGCAACACAGGCACTGTTGCAGCCCTGGTTGACAAGCCAGGTCTTGTCACTACAATCGTTTTGTCATGCACTTTAGATGGCCCCGGGGCATCATCCTCTGAATCTGTGTCCTCATCATGAGTAGTAGGCTCGCAGCGGCGCTTCTTCACAAAAGCCGCAATATTCTTCGCATTCCCTATTATTATAACAATGATTAGCTAGTATATGGACTACCTAAATTTTAAATACTTGCGTGTTTTAAAGTTGAATTGGAAGATAATCTTTGAGGGGCCGATAGGTGCTACTTGCCTAGATGCTCCTCGGAAGTAAACTGTCAGTCGAATGCAACCTTTGTCGCCTGAGTCTTTGACGGAAACTACTAGTCTATCAACGATAGTTCAGAGATGGGAGAAAAGACAGAGAGCATACCACCTGGCTTCCTAAGGATGCCATCCCTAGGATGAAACTTTGAGGTATCGGTGGCTTGAGTTAGTGGGTCCGAGGCAATCATTTCKGTATGCCCCTCGTCTGTAGTCCTSCCCGCTGTAGTGATAGACTGCACCTCAATAGATGCAGAAACTGGTGCCGCGCCACTCGCTCGGCGAATGCACATGTGAAACGGCTTCAAGAGGAAGGAAGATATTATTTAGTGAGTATGGAAGACGAATAAATAAATAACGAACCCCTTCGCTCTCCTTAAAAAACATAATTGCACTGAGAGTCAGCGTAGCGCCGTTCGACGAAAGATTGCTCTCTGGAACCTCGTGAGGTAATGCCTCACGAGGCTCGTTCACTTGTCTGAGCCAACATTGGAACCCCGCGGCGGAGAGCATTGGCATACTTAGGGGAAGGATGTGATGGGGTGTATTTGAGATGGGCGACTCCCACTATATAGGTTAGCCTCAAGGGAAGGTTCCCACCCCTGGTGCTCCCTGGCGCCAAAAATCCACCCTGTTGCGAGTCCAGAAACTCTGGAATTAAACTAGCTTCTATACCATACAGACCATCCGATGTGTATCCCTGCCTTCTATACCAGTCTCCCGGTGGAATAGGGAATTGATAGAGAATTTGGGGTTCTAACATCCAGACAAGAGCACAGGGTGGAATGGATAGACAATAGGCGAGTTTCGAATTACAACACTAAAAAGGAACGGGAGCTGGGCTGTGTAGCGGCGATGGAAGTACACTAACAGTAGAGAGAGAGAGAAAAAGAAGAATATAAATAATCGAAAACAACACGAAAGCAGAGACTACTCGTCATCCTCGTCGCTGGCAGCCGCACTCTTCTTGCCGGTCTGAAGGGGAGTCAGAAGGCTGACGCTAAGACAGAATGAAGACAACTTACATCGTAGGCGGTCTTCTCCGTTTCTGCCCTCTCCTTATCTTTGTTGGCCATGTCAACGTACGGCTGCAGATACATCAGTGTGAATAAATAGCTGTGGGAGAAGATGACACACCTTCTTCTCCTCTTCGTCGAGTTCTTTCCACTTGGCTCCAAGGAGCTTACCCACTTCACCTGTACAACCATTCAGTGGGCGGGAAGGCAAGTGGATGGAGGGGACTTACCGAAGCCTGCGTCTGGGTTCTCGGTCTTTATCCTCTCACGCCAATCYTGGCTGAAGAACATGTATGCAGACAGGGCCCGCTTCGGCGCCTTGGGGTCCTTCTTGGCCCTGCGAGACGTCTTCTCTGCCTTCTCGGCGGCTTTGCGCTGGTGGGTGAAGGTTTGGTTAACAGAAGGTCAGGGATAGGGAAAAGGAAACTGGAATGGGGCATTGGGTACAGCAAGCGTCTCTACCAATGTCACGATGACGACGGTGCGCACGACTATATCTCCCTCACAGAACCAGCTACGAAGTGTCTAGCTAGCGTCCTGCCTGAGGTCAACACTGGGTCCAAAACGNCGCCGAGATAATCAGATGCCCTTGGTCGCCGTCTGCGACGATGTTGACGACACCAGCGACGACGAGCGATCTAAGCCGCGAGGTTGCACAAGACGCGTATATGGAGGGTTAGTCGTTGGCGCTGCTTTCCCCGTATACAGGCGACTTGCTCATCCCAACCGACCCCTCATCGACCAACAAACGTTCGGCATCCCCAATGCACCCAGATCGACGCCCAATGCATCCCAGAGAACGCGGAAAACGAGGGAGGATAGCTCACTTTAGGCTTGGTAGCTTCCTTGGGCATATTGATCTGTAAAACAAGTACAGGTCAGCGAGCCGAATGAAAACGAACATGAACCAAACGCCAGCAGAACACCCAAATCGACGTTTTTAACGCTGCCCAAGCACCATCGAGCCCAGAGGAAGGGTCCCCAAAGTTGGACGCGACGCGTCGTGATCAGCCAAACAAACAAAACACGCCTGCGCCAGATCTTGGACAACTGCTACAACGTCGTCGACGATGACGACGGGCACAGGAACGCTTGTTTCTCGTGCCATTCGAATGTAGAAAGATAGTAGAAATTTACTTACAATTTCTTGAGCGGCCAACTAAGTGCTAGAATCGAAATCTGGGGAGSGTACGCCTATAAGCCTGAGGGCACAGTGAGTGTACAGTGAGCGTCTCCCTACGCTGGCCCCCACCTATTATTTTCGCGGGTGGGAATATCGGCCGGAGGCGCCGGTTCAAACTCAGCACCAGCCATCACAATCAACAAACCGATTAGGAAGGTCGTCCCCCGTTCCTCCGTTGCTCCGCTCACGAAATGAAAACAATCTCCTTCTTTCAGACTAGAGCGCTCTAGTATCAGTCCTTCTCCTTTGTATAGCAGAACGTGAACCACTGGTCCTCAAGCCTAGAGCAACAATATTAAAATTCTCACCTTCCAAGGATGCATAATACCAAATCCTCCTGGGAGGTGAACACTCTGTGGAACACCAGCGTCACGGTTTGGTGCTCCTCCTGACTTTTGCTCGTCCTGTTGGCATGCGAGAAACACCAGAAGAGAAGCTATCCTGAATTTCGCGAGCATGGACATGGCAAACCCCCAAAACAACAAACTGAATGGGTTATTTTAACATGACATAATAAGCCAGCTACCAAGTCAATATCCTAATGATTCTTGGCGTGTTCCGCCTGGTCCTTTGTCGCTGTTGTCTCAAATGCTAAAAACACCAAATCCCGGGGGATACCCTCTGCTATAGAAACCACCCCGGATGGTATAGAAGGTACGGTGCTGGCGCCAGGGTGGGAACCATCTCCATCTTCCCGAGGCCTACCTATCTACTTAACGGAAGCTATCCTATAACCTCGCACCCCGCCCCAGAGGGGTTCAAGTGTGGAAACAACCCCACAAACCGTGACAGTCTGCCCTCTCATCCAATGGCGCTAACACTGACCATCACCGTTGTTGTGTTTTTCAAGGAGAGCGAAGGGGTTCGTTCTTTACTTTCTTCTTCCGTACTCACTAGACAAGTTTCCTCTTGAAGCCGTTTTACATGCGCATTCGCTGAGCGAGTGGTGCACCCCCGGTTGCTGGGTCTGTTGACGTGCAGTCTGATATCGGAGAGAACTACAGATGAAGGGCATACGGAGATGGCCTGCAACACTCCAGTGTGTTGTACATTACCTGGGGGATTGACCCCTTGGTTTGAAATGTGAACAAGTTTCTGCAAATAGTACGAGAAACACGAAAGCTGAGTATCCGACCCCAGAACTCTAATCCATGGCTTGGACGCTACCCACCGCTCTCAAATCTTGACAGGTATGTCCCTTCCTCAATCTATTTTTTATGTGCATTGAACCCATTTCTGGTAAGTCCAAGGCCTAACATTCACAAATGGCTCCCATTGGACTCATGCCTACCATTAGTCTCGCTGACTATTCTCTACGGTCACTGGCCACATCTGTCTGCCTGTATTCTTCTCAAGTTCTCGAAACGCTCCTGGTTTATCATCGGATATATGCTATTATATATTACATAACATACATGCGCTCGTAAAGCCTTCGGGATGGGGGCAATAGTATGAGAACTTCATTTGGTGCAACTTACTTTTTGACAAGTTACTCATCCTGAGGTATATGTACCACAACACGATGCTACAAACAGAAGCTTCAATATTATCCCGACTTCATGGAAATCATCAGCTTATCATCTTTCAGGCCTTGTCTTCGTGACCTGTAATAGGGCCTTCCCGAGGCGATGACTTTCCGCTGATTACAGGTCATTATCACCACTTAAAAAGCCCAACGGGGCACCCAAGTCAGTCTCCCAATAGCACGCACACCCATGTCGTCCCCTGAAAAACCTTTCCGAATCGCAGTCTCCGACTCTAACCTCGAAACCCTACGCCAAAAGCTCGCCCTTGCGCGCTTCCCCGACGAGCTTGACGACATCGGGAAGCTGCATGGTCCCCCTCTGGCTGACATCAAGCGGCTCGCTCTGAGGTGGAGCTCCAATTTCAACTGGCGCGCAGAAGAGGCCAAGTTGAACGAAGAACTACCCCAGTTCACACGGGACATTGACATCGATGGATTCGGATGCCTAAACATCCATTACATCCACAAACGAAGCACCGTTACCGTCGACGCCATTCCCCTCCTGTTCGTTCATGGGTGGCCGGGGAGTTTCATCGAAGTGCGGAAGATTCTTCCGATGTTGGTCAACGCCACCGCCACGACGGATGGTCCTAGCTTTCATGTCGTAGCACTCAGTCTACCTGGTTTTGGATTCTCTGAGGGTCCGAAAGGACAGGGTTTCAGAATGGCTCAGTATGCCGAGGTAGAGGGGTTTCTTTCTAGCTTGAAGATTTGAGGTTTACTCTCCATTAGGTCGCGAACAAGCTGATGCTTTCCTTGGGATATCATGAATATGGTGATGAAAAGAATCCATGTCCCATTTATACTCGTCACTAATGTTCTCTCCCAGTTCTGCAGGGTGGAGATTGGGGATATTATGTGCGTTGTTCCCTCCTTTCAGCCCGAGGTCTGAATACATGCTCACTCCCCCTTTCACAAACTGCAGATCACGAAGAAGACCGCGATTCTGTACGGAAAGGAGCATGTGAAAGCGTGGCATACCAATATGCCCGTGTACGTCCTCCCTCCCTCCCCCCTCTCGATTGCAGCATGACCCTTTCTTGTAGGTGCACCCGACCCCCTTGGGCTGACGACGCTGAATCGAAGGCTTTTCAAGACATCAACGCTAAAGTCGGACAGATCCCGCATGTCATCATCCACTCACAACAACCGCAAACCATAGGGTACTCACTGACCGACTCCCCCATCGGTCTACTCAGTTGGATATACTACAAGTTGCAAACTTGGTCAGATAATTATCCTTGGGAGGATGACGAAGGTATCTTATCTTCCTCCCTTCCCACCACCACCACCCCAACCACAYCGGTGCTAACCTTTTTTGTTCTACAGTGTTGACTTGGATCAGCATCTACTGGTTCTCTCGTGCAGGGCCTACAGCTTCACTACGCATTTACTACGAAAATCTACGATCCGATTCCCCAGATTGTATAGAATTGGTAGATCCTTCGTTACGCCCTACCGAGGTACCATTCGGAGCATCTCATTTCCCTGGAGAACTAGCAACAATTCCTAGAGCGTACGCCCCCCGTCCAAGAGTCTCTTGTTTGTGGCAAGTCTCTTACTGTCAGTGTCATTAGGTGGACATCAGGAGTGGGGAGCCCACTTGTTTTCGAGGCTGAACATCCCGCAGGAGGCCACTTTGCGGCCTATGAACAACCACATGCCCTTGTTGGTGATCTGAGGAAGATGTTCGGGAAAGGCGGAGGGGCATATGGGGTCGTGAATGGCAAGACGGGCTACTGAACGTCCCCAAGTTCCTACATGTAACAACAGTCTCAAATTCTCAATTTTCGTCGTCGTAGTTTTCATTGAAAGGCAAGCAAAGTACATCAGCATTTCGAAAGCGTTAGTTGTGTAAAAAGTACAGCGATGGATGAGAATACATGAAACAGATCTAGTCAAATACACAGCACAGAACATAGTAGAAGGGGGGCCCTTTCCTGCGTGTGTTATTGATTGACATTCATCTCATCGAGCACTTGTCTTCTCAACGGTTGTGTAGGCGTATCCCCACCACCCATCGGTGTACCAGGAGAACTATCAAAGTCGATGATGGACATATCGAAACCATGCTCAATGGAATACATAAGAGCGCTGATAGGCGTCTTGAACGCCGCAGCTTCCAGCGCAGCTTTGGTGTTATTCCTGGGGGTGGAAGGGGCCAGTGGGGAGCTGGAAGAAACAGTCACTTGANGTGAGGAAGAGGACCATGAGCGTGCAACTTAAAGGGATATTTCGGAGATGGTACGCAGTATCATAAAGCAGTGCATCATTATTTGTACGTAGTTGGGAATAGCTCCTTCCTTTTAAGGGTCGATTAGCCCCCCCAGGGACCATTGCTTTTAGCAAGGTCACAAGGTCACCTTGAAAGCAAGGTGATGTTGCGAGCGTGCAAGGACGTGTATTAGGTGTGTTATCAACCTAAAATAAAACACCATATGTGGCAGAACCTGATACTATGTTCTAAAGGATAGTTTTGATCACAGTAGTTCGTTCACCATCCTTTCATACACGTTGTGGTATTTAGAATACTAGAAGCGCGACCGTCCACTGGCTACAATACAGTGTTCAATCATTCACTGTCTGTTTATATTAGATTCTTCAATTACATCCGGAAGAACCACGAAAACGATTCCATTAGTGTAAATTACACCTTCCACATCGACGGAAAAGACGCAGTGGCTCCTTGTGGGTCTCGAATCTCAGTATTCATAGGTGTAACAGACAGTCAAATGAAAGGCTAGAATACACAATAAATAGCTAAACACTAGTGAAAAGCGCCCAGACTCCCTTCGCATACGACACAATCTCATCTGAGCCTAATTTACTTTCYCCGAATATYCTGTCTACAAAGGTGATAGGAACCTCTCCTACACTATATCCTAGTGCTCTGGCGCGCACCATCANTTCCATCTGGAATACATATCCTTTGGATTCAGTCACCGTGATGATGTGGCGTAGAACGCCGATGCGGTATAATCTACTTGGCCGTCAGTGATACGCAGAGTTTACGGCAGTCTTGAGCATACCTGAAGCTACCCGTGAGATCGCTTACTCCGGGGTTGAGAACGGTGGCAGCTAAGAAGTTAGCGCCTCTCGAGACTAGTTTACGTCGAAGGTCCCAGCCATGTACACCTCCAGCTTCAGTACCAGTCAAATATGGTTTCGACGTTGACCGGTACCGTGTACCGGTAACAATGTCAAAATTTCCTGCTTTCTGTTGTCTAGGAAGACGAGAAATATGAGGATGCTGTACCGAGTGCGGTGACGTGGAATGCCTACCGGATGAACTGTGGAATGAATTTGGGCTGCAAATGACACCGTTAGACGATGACTTGAATGAGAATTAAGTAAAGTGTACATGATGTGAAAAGTCTGCGTCCATGATGATCACGAAGTCGCCAGAGCAGAAGTTGAGTCCATGGATGTACGCAGTTCTATGATAATAGCGCGTGTCATTCCGGTATGAGTATCAATAAAACCAAGAGGAGCGTACCCTAATCCCAGTTTACCAGAACGTGGTTTAAGGACCTGGACACCTTTAGGTTGGAGCAGATATTCAAGTGGAACACTTGGCTCACAATCTTATCTTCCCCATAGACTGTGGCCAACTGTCTTGCTACTTCCTGCGTTCCATCTGGACTCGCGTCATCTACAACAATAATCTCCCAAGCAAGTTTACTAGGGATACATAAAGCTTAAGCACAACTTGGGAACCAGGAAACCAAAACAAACGCACTTTTCTTCGAAAGTATTAGCCAACAACCACACAATTACAGGCAAGTTCTTCCTCTCATTATACGTCGGCAAAATAACGCTATACTTGTGCGTATCTGGGGTACTGAATTGTCCTTGCATTGTGAGAGAAACCGTGGATTCGAATGGGTTCATCAAATGTAGTAAAACATAAACGAGTGTGTTGGCGGTGTAAGCGAGAGATTCAATGTCAGTGATCAACTTCCCCTTTCACCACTACCATCATGACCTCGGAACTCAAAGCACTGTTTCGTCAAATTATTCGTGTCCAATGTTCAGATGGTCGTTTATTTATAGGGACATTTGTCGGGACTGATAAACCTCTGAATATTCTCCTCGTTGACGCTGACGAATACGTCGAGGAGACTCCCAATGACCCGAGATACGTCGGGCAAATCCTCATTCCCTGGAGGCTTATCCTCAAAGTTGAGGCTCGGAGTGATGCAAGTGCAGGGACGGGATCCCTCTACTTATAGASTCTCAAGTTCAGTAAGCCTTATGTCTGACGTTTTCAGCTTCGTGCATTAACATTGTCCTTACAGCTTCGAATATACGACTAATTTACGCGTCACCCGACTCCCGGGTCGGAATTGTCAAACGTATTCTCTACATCACTCTCATGGATGTATGTGATGTATAGGATACTATTTAATTATCTTATACGCAATACTAATTTTTAGTTTCAGACATGTAGCATTGATGCTCTCACGGACTCCCGGAGGGGAGGCCACAATTGGACCAAATCTTCCTCGAGGTCTCCAAGCGATAACGCGTGCAGAGCTGGAGAGGTCCAGCAAGGATATTTGGTTAAGACAGACAGAAAACGAGAAGTAATGGTTTTACAAGTGATCATATTCAAGTCTCTGCCATAGGTGATGCAAATAGCATTCGCTCTAGAGCCTTTTTCATATGAATACAATGGCTGCCGAGAGTTGTCTGGTCGCGGTCAATCTGTAACGTGAAGATAACATTGAAACAGAACACCTCCAGAGGTGTTGGGGCCTTTTACCGTGGTGGAAACCTTTGGATTCCAATTATTTCCTGCGACTTTGCTCATCTGTAACTTCGAACTGAGTTCCATTTGGCGGAAACCCGAAGAAGGCCTTCGACACTTCAACATCCTAACAAAACGTTGACATTCTTCGCTATTTCCATGGGTGGAGAGGTAATAGGGTAACCCGTTGGAGGTGAATTTCACATTTGAATTGCCAGCGAAACCAGAGTCCTRARTCYTTTGTCAAGCAGTTTATCCGTGCCAACTGCATTTTGTCTTTCGGCGGACCGCTATCTCGACCTTTAAGCATGCATATCTCACTTCTATATTGTCACGCGAATGGTTTCTAGGTCATGGTATCTGTGGGGGCCTGGTTTGTTCCTGGGTTCTGGACTATCATATCAACCTGTACTCCAAAGGAGCGTGGGCATTAGAGGTGCGACCATTCGCGCTACTGGAGACCGTTCTTGGTGTTGAATTTCAGCTCCATATGTAGGCGTAACAAATGACTGAGTTGGGTTCACTGGGGGCAACTAGACTATGTCACTGGGCTTTGCGACTCGGGCACCACTAGAATTTTCTCTGATCAACTCCTCTATGTTGCCTAGGAGAATTAACCGTGGTATAAGCTCTCTCGCTAAGTTCTACGTCTATCACTGAACAGACGGAATCGAAGCGGTCCGTTTTAGTTCTCTTGGCTCGAACACAGTTCTGAGAATCAGAATGCAAGTCACAACTCGAATCAGGCGGCCCGGCTGCTTTAGACTCTCCTGCCTGCAATTTCAACAGCTTTACCTCGTTGATTTGGTACTTTTGACGAACATTTCGAGCTTGGCAAAACGCATTGACATCATCTGGAGCCTTATCCTCGGTATGAGGATGTACGTCTTTCCTGAAAAGGTGCTTTTCAAGGGTCAGAATGGACGGTCGGAACCAGTAGTGAATCGCGTGCAAGCTAGGGCGTTCAGATTTTGAAAGTCAAAT
>LBLO01000237.1:0-36814 GCA_004354395.1 Chondrostereum purpureum | reverse complement strand
ATTGGCCTTCCAGAGTGAGTTCAAACATGGGAAACGTCGAAGGAAGACAAACCGTGCAGCCAATGCATGGATGCTCCAGACGCGCTGACTAAGCCGAATCTCGGCACCTGAACATGAACAGAGATATGCAAACGCCTGTACTGTCAAGCCACAAGTAAGTAGTACCGCCAATGACAGGCTTTCAAGGTGTGTTTCATTCTGTTTTTGTCATAATTGAGTGTAAATTGAATAACAACATAGGAATAAGATAACTATGAGACATATTAATCGGTACAAGTACTGTATCTAGTGAGGTAGCGTATCTATACGTTTTTACAACCATCTCCATGTTTCAGGGGCCTTCAACACCAGTTCGGCGTCTAAAGTCCTGGGATCGGACTGGTCCAGTGCAGCATTCCTCAGGCCACCAAACTGTAACGATCCATTGAGGAAGTCCAACCTCCTAGGATCTTTCGAAATATCGACAACTCGTCTATACTGCGACGCAAACAGCGCGTTCCTCTCCTCCAGCGGCATCGTCTTCATTTCTTCCGATCGGATCCGAACTTGGTAGAAGCGATAGATCGCCTCCAAAACGTCTTGCACCGTGATGAAGATACCCTGGATACGAGCCTTCACTTCGATGGGTCCCCATCGTTGGAGGCATGAATGTCGGATTCGGATTTTATCAATTTTGGAGCCGTAGGCTGGGGCGCGTGCGTCGTAATGCCCGAAAGCAGGAGAGTATAGAATGTTCCAAACCATAGGGCTCTCCGTGTTAAGATCTATTTGTAAATGTGAACTCGAAGCCTGAGGATTGGGAAGTGGGTTCGGGAGGGGAAGCGCGTCGTACAGCCCTCCCATGTCGAAGGCGGATGTGTTGGGTGGAGGAGACCACATCCAACTGCCTCCTGGGTACTGCCAGTTATAGTCGACTGTAGAATGGGAAGCATGATGGGGCGCCGGCGGGAGAGGTTTGGGATCCCAGTATGGAGTGTGAAGAGCTACATCTGGTTGGAGGGGGGATAATGCAGCTCTTGGGGTGCCGCTTGGAGGCAGGGTACGAGCTCTGGGGAATGGTGTCCCACTACGTGGAGGAATGTCTGTGATATTCCTGGGTCGAGAGTGTGTCTTCTTATGATGATGCGATACCGGGGACCGATGCCCATCCTCTGCTCCGCGCTCTTGCCGCGACTTGGTCTTTCGATGACCTATGTATGGTATACATAATGAGCAACTCGTTCTCGACACTGAAAAGAGGTTCGATGTTCACCTTTGGAAATGCCACCACTTTCGTGTCCCGACGGTCTGCTTCTATGATAGTGGTGATGACCCTGATGTCTTCTATTTGCTCTTAGGATCGAATATCCTGGTCGTCTTGTTCGATGGCTAGGAAGGCCGTACACGCCCGGCGTGTCGTTTTCCGCGAAATGTACTCGAGGCATGGCGGCTGGTGGTTAGGTTGGTGGTAGTAGTGGAGAGAGATGATCCAATGTTAAAATTTACGCGTTTCTCATGTTCATTCATCTACTTATGTACTCTGGTTCTCCCATTGTCCGGCCTTGCCGCGTGTCTTTTGGACTCACAAAACAGTGGGGAGGGCACGTGTAGTGATCTCACGAAGAGGTCAAACATAGGAATTCGGCCTGAAATGGTAGGTGAAGCAATCGAAGGTTGTTATGGACAATGCCTCCAGATCTCTGGATACACGAGTTTGACCTCATAAAAAGGTCAGAACAATTGCGTTCTGCTCAATGATTCACTTCATGCTGAGGCTATGGCCCGGAACATCTCTCAACAACCCTTCGCCCCGTAGACTCTCCGTCCTTCAGCGTCAGAACACAGATGCGGGTTAATACCTAGTGAATTAACACAGGATTTTGGTTGCATTGCCCAAGATGATATTATCTATAAGACGCGTCTGATCCACCCACAACGCCCCGTTCAGGATGACGGGATTCCCATCCACGATATCAGGTTTGAACGACCCGTTAAGAGCTTCGAACGTGTCGCAGTCGTTCAATTCGACGTAGTCCAACCGCATTTCAACATTCAACCGGCAGAGCGTGCCTCGTCCTTTTTCCGCTCCACTAATTCCACTGCAACACGGATGCATTCGATTTTTGGTTTCCCTTCATTCCATGCGGCCTCCGCTGCTTTGAGAGCACTGATCAAAGTAGTCGCGACTTGACGGCCATCTTTGCTGAGATATGCATTTCGAGAAGATAGCGCCAAGCCGTCAGATGGATCGCGAGAAGTGGGTACGATGTGAAGGTGTTCGGGATCCGGGTGGGACAGGAGAAGGTCTTTGCAAAGTCGACGGAGGAGAAGCGCCTGCTGGATATCNTTTNGGCCAAAGTATGCGTTTGTTGGCTGGACAAGGGCTGTCAGTAAGGGAACCGACATGGCAGGACGTGCACGTACTTCTATTGCGTTGAATAGTTTTGTTACTACCGTCGCGACTCCTCTGAAGAATGAGGGTCGGCTTTTGCCTTCCAACTGGTCCCCATAACCCTTGACTTCAACGAATGTACCTTTCTGAACAGAAACGTCTTGCTGGATGCCAGAAGGATACATCTCTGACACTGTAGGGAGGAAAACAGCCGAAGCTGTCCGAGTTACAGAAGTTCCAGGGACGATATAGGTCTGCTGTTGCAGGAGCCTGAGATCGTCTGGGACAGTTCGAGGATACGTTGCCAGATCTTCATGGGGTGCAAACTGAGCTGGATTGACGAATATGGAGAGTACCGTCAAATCATTCTCTTCCAAGCTCCTACGGACTGGTAGATTTTGGCCTGAGACTTACATCCAAGTATAAACAACAGAAATAGTCATACCGAGAGAGAGGTGGCCGGCGTGTAATGCACCCATAGTAGGAACATATCCGACAGACTTTTTGTCATCTCTGGCCTTTGCCCGCCACTCCCTGAATGAAGCTATGTTGTGAAAGACAGGAAAAGAAGTAGCAGCCAGTCCCGACTCGGAGGCCATATTACGGTAAAGCCAACGAGGGTTAGGACGGGGGAATCGTCGTGCCCGCAGAAGTGTCATATGTTACGCCGACAAAGTCGTACGATCCTGGTTTGTTGTCCCACTCCTTGGTTATAAGAAAACATGATTTCCACGCAAGGACAAGAAATGACTGTATCGGGCTTCATTTGGTCCGTCGGGTGACAAAGACTTTGCCCTTGATGGGAAATCAGATTAGATTACAATTCAAACCCTGGTCTAACGCT
This sequence comes from Chondrostereum purpureum, assembly GCA_004354395.1. Lineage (NCBI taxonomy): Eukaryota > Fungi > Basidiomycota > Agaricomycetes > Agaricales > Cyphellaceae > Chondrostereum > Chondrostereum purpureum. The sequence continues at coordinate 33,599 of LBLO01000237.1, read as the reverse complement.
GTTGCTTCCTGGTGCTGTTACTCAATTTCAGAACAACGTTCAATTTGATCTGGCCAACTGTGAGACTTCCTACGAGTACGGAGATTTCATTCAATAGTTCCAGTAGGACTATCCTGCGGCCTTATCCTCCGATCCTCCGACAACGTGGACTTCTTACTGCTCTCATTTCGAAATCCTCAGGCTCCTTGTAAGGGACTGCATGATTCATCTAGACGGGGCTGAAGGTCACCAGGCAATCATTTTTACGAAAAGTTAGGTCCTTATGCCCTTCCTGACTGGGCTACCCATCTCTGCTGCTGATATTCCAGACATCCAAAGGACTATCTTCAACAAACTTAACAGGGTCTAACCGCTATACGTACGATTTCAGAGAGGGCCTGGAAGAACTTATTCTTTAGTTCGATATACTCGTGGCCATGCTTCTTCTGAATTTCTGAATCGCTGTGGTGCCCTTGCCATTTTCCCGGCCAGGAAAAAGGAAAAAGAACCCATTTACTTTCAACCACCTGCTATCCCGCATGGTAAAGCTCGAATGAAATTGAAAATTGGAAAATAATAGGTTCTCCCACATTACCCCACCGCAGGTAAATGGAATGCCAATTATCTCAAATTCTAAATACCTTGCTGAACAGACTATTACTCGAACTGCTACTAGGAAATAAATCTTTTCCCATTGCCTTTATATTCTCCCTTCCCGAGATGGGATAGNCACTTTCGGTTTGCAAAAGAGCGGCTACCATCAACACATGCAAGCCCCCCAGAGCATTCCGATGAAATCCTCATACCGACTCGGAAACTATCGGTCCCACGTTGAACCAATCTTAGACTTGCAAGATAGCTGGCTGAAAATCCTGTAAGCACTGAAAATGAGATACTACGTGTTTCCACAACAACACCGTTCTAGACATTTCAACCATTCCCAAGCCTGCTTGGGTCCAATGGGTTGAAAGGAACAGTCTCGGTGTCGAGACCGCCAACGGAGTCTTGTCTTTCTCAAGTTCTGATCCGCAGAGTATGGTCGCGCATGGGAAGCATTTAACAGCCGCTCGGGATTAACTGGTATAAGATGTGGGGGTTCAATACCACAAAAAACAGCATCTCGAGCTAACCCAGCCTTGATCTACTAGCGCTCGCTCCTATTTGTTCTCTCTTAAGGGATGCAGTTCACCAAATTCCTCGCCATCGTCGCCATTGGACTCGTCCAATTCGCATCAGGTATGTTCTTGCCGGAGAGCTTCAACACAAGACGCGTCCACAGTTGTTTAATTCGCGTCGATAGCATTCGACTTTGTCAGGATCGACAAAAACGACAGCGCATTACTTATTATCGACCACCAGATCGGCTTATTCCAGCTCGTTCGGGACATCCCTCCCGAGCAGTATAGGCGCAACATCTTAGCTCACTCTGCGATTGGAAAGACGTTCAACCTTCCGACTATAATTACTACTAGCGCAGAGAACGGTTTGTCTGTGGATCTCTTGGTCTGATAGTAAAGCTTACTGATTTTTTGAGGTCCCAACGGTCCTGTGCCTCATGAGATCACCGACATGCACCCCAACGTCCCCATTATCAAGCGTCAAGGAGAGGTGGATGCTTGGGATAGCCCAGAGTTCCGCGCCGCCGTAGAAGCCACAGGAAAGAAACAGGTCATCATAGCAGGTATTACCACAGACGTGAGTTTCTCCGGATTTTCTTTCCTTTTGGTGGACTGAGAAGATGTCTAGGTCTGTACCACATTCCTCGCACTATCCCTGCGCCAAGCGAACTTCACTGTCTTCGCAAATGCCGACGCTAGTGGAACGTTCGACAGCAAGGTGGCCAATGATGCCAACGCACGCATGAGGGACGCCGGTGTTCATGTCCTTTCAATGTTTGCCATCACCGCGGATCTCATGAGGGACTGGCGTTCTACTCCTGGAGCACCTGAAATGTTGCCTTTCTATGATGAGTACGTGATCTACCGTGCGATGCAGAAATTGGACGGAGCTTACACTGACTGGTTTACTTTCAGATACCTTACTTCCTATAGTAACCTTGCCCGTGGACATGCTGCTGCAGTCACCAACGGCACTATCCTTCCGGGACAGAGTGGTCCGTAGAATCTAGATGGCATACTCATAGGTCAATACTATTATTTCCTGGCCTTCGCCTTTTCTTTTACTATACTGCTGTTGTGACCGTATTGACGCAATACAACCTGCTGCTATTCTAACTTTACCGGGCTGCTGAATCAACATGAATTTCCCGACTAGTACCACTCTTGATATCAGCCAGGGAAAGTATACATTTTTCAGCCTGTGAATCTTAGTCGTGACAATTTCTAGTGGACGAGAATCCTGAGCAACACTGAATGAGGGGAAGAAATTGCCCCACATCTTCCGACCATAGCGGCACGGATCTAGGTATTCGAAGCCTTGTCGGCGCTCACCACGAGCTCTCAATGACGCGTGAGTTGCCTTTTCCAGCAGCAACTAACCCATGGCGCGGGCATGAGCGGTAATCTGTGTTGCAATATACACTTTTTGGAAGGCGGCAATCTGTCGCATCAGACAGAGCTTTCTTTTAACAATGAAATCGAAGGAAATGAACGGTCACAGCATGGGGAACCTGGGATTTTCTGTCATGTTTGCGGTATTTCGCCAAGGTGCGCTGTGGAAAGTGGCCACACGAACATAGGAACTGTTTAGGAACCACCAAANCTGAGGTTGAGTATAAAAAGGTAAGGGGATTAAGGGTTTAAAAGTATCCTTTCGAGTTCACACAGCTTCATCACCTTCTCTCTCATACGATGCAGTTCACTAAGCTCCTCGCCATCGCCGCCATTGGACTCGTCCAATACACGTCAGGTATGCTCTGATCCCCTTCGTAAGATACGTCCTCAGTCGCTGACCTCGTCGATAGCGTTCGAGTTCGTCAGGATCGACAAAAACGATAGTTTGCTGCTTGTCCTCGACCACCAAATCGGTTTGTTCCAACTCGTTCGCGACTTCCAGCCCGACCAGTACAAGCGTAACGTCTTGGCTCATGCTGCCATCGGAAAGACATTCAACCTTCCTACTGTTCTGACAACCAGCTCAGAAGCTGGTGTGTTTTTCTTCAGGACTCTCACCCGATGTTGAAAGCTCACCGGTCCCTCTTAGGTCCCAACGGCCCCTTGCCTCGGGAGATCACTAACATGTACCCGGACGTCCCTATCGTCAAGCGTCAGGGCGAGGTCAACGCCTGGGATAATGCGGAATTCCGTGAGGCCATCAAAGCCACAGGAAAGAAACAGGTCATCATGGCCGGAATTACTACGGACGTGAGCCTTTTGGATTTCATTTGTGGCGCCGGAAGCTGATGATATGGCCAGGTCTGTACCGCATTCCTGGCACTATCTCTGGTCCAGGAAGGTTACACCGTCTTCGCAAATGCGGACGCCAGCGGAACTTTCGACGATAAGACTGCCCGTGATGCTAACGACCGCATGAGGNCTGCTGGTGTCCACGTCCTTTCTATGTTCGCCATCACCACTGATCTAATGAGAGACTGGCGCTCTACTCCTGGGGCTATCGAGCTTCTACCTTACTATGACGAGTACGTGGTTTGACTTGGGGTACGAAAGCTAGATGAAACTTCTGCTGACTGGACCGTCTTGCAGATACCTTGTTTCCTATGGTATGCTTGCGCGTTCTCACGCCTCTGCTATCAACAATGGCACTATCTTGCCTGGAGAGAGTGGCCCTTAGATAACATGGATAATTGCTTACTTTCTCCTACTCCACACCATCTCACTCTTGGGCAAATATATAATCATTTTGTAGGCGGATTTCAGGAGATCAGTTGGCTTTCAGCGTGAAGTTGAAGCCTAAAGGTTATGATTTGACTGGGAAAAAAGACCTAAGAGAGTGAATGATGTCGATGAAAGTTGAACTTGAATGAAAGACTTAACCGGCTTTTGGATCTTTGAGAATTCCAATTGCACTGTGAACGTGACTATGGATATAAAATACCCTCACCCAGGGTAAGACAGTGAATATACCCATAATGCGTGTACCGTCAGGTAACTTTCAAAAGATCCTGTTTCCAAGGACAAAAAATATCTTTTGATTCCTTCCTCACGAAGGGTATTTTTTCTCCAGATGCCAATGTCACATTGACAACATTGTCACTGGCTCGGCCAATTTCGATTGATTGCTGCATCACGTTCAGATCACGAGGATGTATGACTTGCACTTTTTTTCTGTCAACCTTCACCAACCTCTGCCCCCGACGTCGACTGGTCCGCCCTCCTTCTTCAATGTTTAATAATATATATATGAACAGCAACAATTCCATTGGCCTCTCTCTCTTTGTATGAGGACCATTGGATTCGAGGACACTTGAATACGAGGACCCACACGACGACAGGACGAGACGACACCCATGGGCCACAGCGAGATGATACCAGGACGATACGACACCAGGATAAAACGAGGACGATACGAAAGCAGGACGGGACGATTCCATATGACGGTACGAAGGACCTGGGACGACGACGACATGATGATGTGACGAGACGATAGGACGATGGCGCGCGTACTGTAGGCTAATAACTCTCCATGAGTAGGATTATATGTGCCTGTCAGCACTGAGGTAAGTAAGTCCAGTGTCCTCTGCACTACATCTCCCTGATGTTGATAGGTATTAGTTACATGTACCAAGTACTTTCCTCCTCCAATTATATATCCTTGTGCGGGCTTTCTGTTGTAATTGTAGTAGTCCTGTATTCTCTTATGAGTCTTTTGTAGACAGTAAATATTATACGATTTACATTCATTTGACCCATGTGAGCCCGAAAACCCAAATTTTATAGCTAGGACAAAATGTACTTGTATCATAGTAAAAAACGTCCTCACAGAGGGTATTGCTCGATCATGCTCCAAAAGCTGTCACAAATATTGTGAGGTATAAAGCGACCAGTCAGTGTGGGTATAATATTCCCTCGCCGGTAAGGATCCGAAATACCCTTGAAATCAGTCTCCCGCAGGTCACAAAAAACCCTCACGGAGGGTATATCGCAAGGGTATTTTCTACCCGCACCGGTCTCCACAGAGCAAATAATGAAATTGTTAACATGCAGAAAGTAACTCTTTATTAAGGCGCTATAGCCAAGTGGTTACGGCGACAGATTAGAAATCTGTTCCTCTTTGAGGGCGCAGGTTCAAATCCTGCTGGCGTCGACGTGGTTGTCTATGTATGTACTTTTTGCTTTACACACAAATTGTTGCCTTCCAAGTCAAGCATTGAAGATTCCTGGAGGTAGAACACTAGAGGCCCATACTTGAAGCTTGAAGGCTAAATTTCCGGCTCATAAATTTTCGANTTATGCATGTCAATCTCCACTGAGCAAACTTTTTAGTTTTCCACAGAGATTGGGTAATCCATGTAGATATAACTCGAGCAAATAATCATCTGAGTGTGAAAAGAACTGCAATTGCAATGATGCAAATGGGTATAAAAACATTCTAGCGTGTGGTACTTCAAATACAGGCTTTTGGGTAAATATAAACTCTAGAATAACAACAATGGCAACATTTCTCTGGCGTCTGGCACCAGAGAAACCTAAGATGCCCACGAACGAAATAAATGACCGCCGGGATCTAGGGATCGGGCGACCAGAGCCAGAAATAGGATTGTGCAGGGAAGTTATTGATAAACCGCGACATAGTTGATCTTGAACTGAGCACCTAAAACCCGAAGAGAGTCAACACTCGGTTGTCAAAAACATAGAGGCAATAGCAGAACGTACGCTTGAAATTCGTTGGGTCAGCCACAGCGTCAGCGCAGGTGCCAGGNCAACCCGAGCTCTCGTATGCTCCCTCGCCCCAATCTCCACAGAGTGTGATATCGAAAATAAGCGAGTGATCATAGAAATGCGACGCGATGTCGCAGCTATCGGAGGGCCAAAAGCCGTTGGGAGTTCCCCAAGTAGAAGGGTCAGGAGTCTCGCTCGCAAGATCAGCGGGGATCTCGTCGCGAGGAANGTACCAGACAGAGACACCGGAGCTGGCTATCTCGTGGGCGTAGACGCCACCAGCACCCATGTTGAAGCCGTGTCCATACGTGCGGTTGTCTGTGTCGCGGAAACCGCAACCAGTGTTGTCGTCACCGCTGGAGGCGCATTCAGTGTGGAACAAGGCAGCCTTGGCAACGTTGGCAACATCGGTGAGGGTGCTGGCAATGGAGCATCCAGTAGAGGTATGAACGGCCATTTGGTTCGTCTCTTGCTTGTGAACACCCTCAATCACGTCGATCTCGCCACCGTTCGGCCAATCGGGACCGACAGACCTAGCAAATAGTGAGTTCAAGGACGATCAGGAACATTGATGGATTTGCTCACCAGTATGCAGGCCAAGTACCACAGCCGTGTGGCATGGCCCAGATATCAGCAACGAATAATCCGGTGGAGTAAGCTTTCGGGGAGGAGATTCGAACGCTGGAGTAAATGTCATTAGGAACACCACTGACATCAAAGGATTCCGGAACTACGCACGATTTTCTGTTTTCGCCCACGGCCAATGTGGTCGTGTTGTCTACAGCCAGAATGGTGGTTCCGTCTTCTTGAACATAGGCAAGGTTGTTGGAGACGGCGTCTTCACGAGTCAAGTATTCCACCCTTCCGTGCGTAGGGTCGGCATCGCTGAAGAAGTCCCATTCACTAGTGGAGCAGACTGCGATCAGAGAGACGGAGAGAAAGATGGGGAAGACAAGTACTTGATAAAGTCTTCTCCTTGATACTTGTTGACGATTCCGTACGCAGTGCGGGCTTTGATTGTACTGTGTCTGCGACGATGGGATTTCGTGAAAGGTGAAGAAGCCAGAGCCACGAGGGGTAGTGCGCTTAACGCGAAAAGGAAAGAACGCATTGCGTGAGGTGAATGAATAGACAATGAAAGTGAATGTGGTGTTGGCGATTCTTATAGGAGACGTGAAAGAGAAGTTGGCAGAGGGCGGCCAAGTAGGGGAAAGGGAAGAGACCGGAGATGGGTCGTAAAGAGAGACAAAGGTGAGGGCTAAATATATGATCGCCTGCGTGCACAGCTGCGAAGTATTTATACTCAACGAATTTTACCTTATCTGGATCGGGCCAGGCGATATGATGAAAATGGTTGCCACCACCGGCGCATGGACCGCTGCAGGTACAATTAGCTTGGCCATTGGTCTCCCGGACGCCGTTGTGCTGGAAAGACCGCGCAAAGACCTCAAATTGAATACCCCTTAACAAGTCAGACTTGTGCAAGAGCCCAGCAGGGTATTTCGGGCATAGCAGCTCTCACAATGGCTAACAATGTCCAAACTAAAGTGCCGTTGCATACAAATTTCCGTAAGAGCTCCATTGAGCTCAAGAACAATCGGAGTCGAAAAAGAACCTTCTACTCGACCTTTCGGAGAAACGTTTTGATGGTTGCTGATGACTGACTCATTTCACGTGGCTTTTGCACCGCGGTCCTTGCGGTCCGACGGAATGACGAAATCTTGTTGGTTCAGTACTTTCAGTTCCTCCATCACTTTGGATAACTCGATAATACTATTAGGACAGGTACTCAATTTCTGCAGTGTGTTTTACTATGCCTGTCCCCCGCCAGATACTAGAGCAGATCAAACAACTCATTCCTCCCCTCAATGGAACATTGCACAAAGGCCAATCAGGTATCTCTCTTACGCCGCGTTCCATTCATACCTGCAAACTCAGCCTGATTCCTAGGAAGGGTTGCAGTTCTGGGCGGCGCTCTAGAGTAATCCTACCTCCGTACTAGCATCTTTGTCCCCGTTTCTGACTGCTCTCCAGCTATACTGGAGCTCCGTTCTTCGCGTCTATGTCTGCCCTGCGATTTGTAAGTTTGCCTTGGATGTCCCCATTTCAGCTTGTGAAAAGAATCATACGGCTCCATCTTGCGATGTAATACCGCTTATTGGTCTCCAGGTTAAGAGAGCATGAGCTGGTATGAATATGTTAGCGGAACTGGAGTTATATGCTATGCACGGTCTCCAGTCCGATGCACGGTTGTATCCCCTGCTGTGCCGGCTCCAGCTAATATTTGGTACAGCTTCTTTGCATCCAGTACCTTTCTCCTCATTGTCTTGTCAAGGAATTTCGCGTTGACTTCTCATTGCGCAGGGCGCAGATCTATCCCATGTAATATGCTCACCCACAGCAGCTGGTGCAATCAAATCCTACTCTCCAGACCTCATCGTCCATCCCATATTGAGAGAAGACACGTATGTGACTTCATTGTAACCAATCTTGCTTGCACCAGGCTTAAGCCCTCTACATAACTAGCGAACCAGAATCAGTCCGAGATGAACTCCGATCCTTGCTCTCTCGTCTTCATGTCCTAGTCATCGGCCCAGGATTGGGGCGTGAATCTTACATGGTTTCTTACGCCAAGCTAGCCCTCAATCTCGCCCGCTCCTCTGGCATGTTTGTCGTCCTTGATGCCGACGCACTTTGGATGGTTGGGCAAGACGTTAATCTGATCAAAGGCTACCGTCGTGCCGTCGTCACTCCCAACATCGTCGAGTTCAAACGATTAAGCAAGGAGCTCCAAATCGATCCGAATGCCCCTGCAGAGGAACTCGCCAGCCTTGTCTCTCAGGCTCTTGGAGGGGTGACTGTATTGCAAAAAGGCGCGAAGGATATAATTTCGGTTGATACAACCGGTGAAGCGGCAGATCTTGGCTCGAGTCATCTGGAGGGTGCTGATCCACAGAAAGAAAGCGCGAAAGAGACTGTCGATGTCGATCTGGAGGGTGGGTTGAAGAGGTGTGGAGGACAAGGAGATATCCTCAGTGGGACAGTTGGTGCTCTCCTTGCCTGGGGTAAATGCTATGAGGATGGTGCTTTCGGGTAAGTTCTTGTGTTCCTGTGCGAGACCGAGTGTCTAGTGGCATTCTAACCTTCGCGTACCTCAGTGATAAGAGCATTCCTGCTTCGCGTATGCCCCTCTTGGCTGCTGTAGGAGCAAGTATGGTGACACGGACTGCTAGTCGACGGGCATTTCACAAAGAGGGGCGGGGTGTAGTCACCCAAGATATGCTGGGTGAGATCGGTAAATCTTTCGCGGAAGTTTTTGGGTCTGCTACGCAGGGAGAGGACAAAGGAAAACTGTAAACGCAAAACTCAGCCCAAAGCGGTCACACTGTATCTCTAGCTTGCTCATGTACACATCAATGCCACACTGAAGAAATTCAAATCTACTAAGGTATTTTATACATGTTTGGTATTTCCACAGCTCAGTCGTAAGTATATCAGTCAGTCCATCCGTTTCATTTGCAATTAATCGTCAGATTACTGTGCAAAGGTTGAATCAGTAAGAGGTTGTTCTGGGTATATCAGCTCTGACGTACCGTGATGACAGTAGGCTTCTCAACACCAAGGAACTCTTTCAGCTTCGCAATCTCTAATGCAACTTCGATCAAGCCCTTCAGACCCTCAGCCGTATCTCGCTTCAACTCAGTCTCCCCAGCATCGGGGCCAACGTACCGCTCCACGTACATTCTCACAGTAGCTCCCTGACTTCCTGTTCCACTCAGACGGAACACAACCCGGGAACCATCGCTGAAAGTGATGACCTGACCCTGGTTCTTGGACACGGACTTATCAATGGGGTCGGTGTAGGTGAAGTTGTACACTCCCGAAACGGTGAACTCTGTCTTTGTAGTGGCAGAAGTGTGCTTGGTGTTGAGAAGAGATTGTTCGTCGAGGTGCTTGTTGATGTGTGAAACCATGTTGTTCGCACCATCAGAGGGAACTTCTTCGTAGTCGTAACGGCTGAAGAAGGATCGTCCATAGATGGAATAGTGTCTCTGCAGAAGGTCGTTGATACCGAGGAGCTTGTTGGGAGATTCCTTGTTTGCGGCAGCAAGGATGTTGAGCCATGCTAAATGTATAACGAAGATAAGCACAATCCATGAAATGGAGACACATCACTGACCAACAACAGCCCAGAGACCATCCTTCTCACGAATGTGGTCAGATCCAGTACCAAATGATTCTTCACCACAGATGGATAATCTGCCAGCATCCATCAAATTTCCAAAGAATTTCCATCCTACCAAATATTTAGTATCATCTCACCGAATAACGGAGGGAATATCTCACCTGTTGGCACCTCGAAGTACTCAAAGCCTTTCTTCTGCGCGACGAGGTCGATGGCCTTGCTTGTTGGCATGCTCCTTGCCAATCCCTTGACGCCGCCCTTCTTGAAGTAGGGAATAGAGTCGGCCCAATCGGCAATGATAGCAACAGAGTCAGAGGGGGTAACAAACGCGCCCTTACCGTAGATCATGTTTCGGTCACCATCACCATCGCTCGCAGCACCGAAAGCAATGTTGTTCTTCTCGACGACCTCAACGAGAGAGTGAGCGTAGGTCAGGTTAGGATCAGGGTGTCCTCCACCGAAGTCTGGAAGAGGAATACAGTTCTGGACAGAGGATTTTGGGAGACCCAAGACGTCTACGAAGAGCTTGGTTGCGTAGGGGCCGGTAACGCCATTCAAACCATCGAATAGAACAGAGAAATCTGAGGTATGCGAGGAGAGGAAAGATTTGATGAGGTCAAAGTCAAAGATCTCCTTGAGGAGAATGACATAGTCGTCGACGGAATCGATGATCGAGACTTTGGAAGGGCCGTAGGTGGTCTCCGCAATCTTCGAAAGTTCAACCTGCAGCACGACATGAGGCAGACTGATTTGACTAGATAACTAAGAAGGTGTGCGTACGGCGGGAGCTTCGATGATCTTGTATTGGCTGATTGTCTTCGTTTTCTCGAAAATCTTGTCGGTAACATTCTCAGGGGCTGGACCGCCATTGGATACGTTGTACTTGATACCAAAGTCGTTATTGGGACCACCAGGGTTGTGACTGGCAGTGAGCAGGATTCCACCGTCAGCCTTGTATTTCCTGATCACATTTGAGGCGGCGGGGGTAGACAATATACCATCCTTCCCGAGGATAAACTTGGAGACGCCATTGGCTGAGCCGATCTTCAGGATGATCTGAACAGCTTCTGGAGAGAAATAACGACCATCTCCTCCGACAACAAGAGTCATGCCCTTGGGNTCGATAGAGTCAAAGATGGACTGAACAAAGTTCTCAGTGTAGTGCTAAGATAGCTATTAATTTCTTGAATTATAGTGATAGCTGCGACGGAATGTACCTCCTGTTGGAACACCTTGACCCTGTACAAGAGATACGCATTATCGTCAGCGATCGCGCGTACAAAGGTTTAAAAGCGCGACTTTGCACCTTTTGCGCAGACCAGAGGTCCCAGGCTTCTGGCCCTCAAATGGTTTCGTGGCGATCTCTTGGACGGGGAAAGACATCTCTAACTAAAGTTAAGGATGGAGGAACGAGTGCGCTCCGACGCCTTATATTGAGGCACGCGTCCTGTTACGTCAGCAAATAGCTACGCCCGACGCCACGAACCACGTTCGAGGTTCACCCAAGTATCATTATGCATACTCAAAAGGGAGGAGCAGTCAATGACTGAAGGGATAAACGCTTAGGGAATATTCGTGAAATAGGAAACCCTTGGTTCCCTGAAAATGTTGCGGCTAAAATGGCAGTAAATAATCAGTTCAAGACATCGGACGAGATGGATCCTTGCGAGGGATCCCTGGCAAGAGAAGCTAAATCGTCGAATCCTGGCTGCGTCTGGGGGTTTACAACGTCGATTTCGATTCAGGGAACCCCGGTTTAGTGAAAGGTGCAATGTTCAATGTGGATGGTTAACCTGCACTTCCTAGAGACTGGGTCGCGTACAGATCAACGTTGGCTATGTTTTAGAAATTGTGCCAACGGAGCTACACTTCATACCCTATAGCAGTATCTCGTCGATGTTAAACTTGTGGTACATATATATATGTCCATGAGTTAATCACAAATTACGATTCCTTTTGGTGGACACTGCCGCGTTGCTCCCATTCCTTTCTCCATCGCAACCATTCTCCTTCTCGCCCACCGTCAGGCCATACACCCCATCCGTCCCGAAGTTGTACCCACACAGATACTGGGTTATTGAGGATGAACAGTTTGATTTGTCCGAGCACTGAACCCGGGTGGCGCTGTGGAATGAGCTCCGAGACCGTGTATAGGAAAAGACCAAACGCAACACCAATACCGTATCCCCACAGTATTTGATGAGGAGTGTGGTAATCTAAATGATATCTACAGATGGAAAGTTAGAATCAGCAACCCAATGCAATTGCTGTATATTACCTGGAATACGCTACAGCGACAGAAAGACCGATAATAGCACCGTACACCAACATTCTCCAGAGTTGATCCAAGCACCGATATCCTGTGGAAGAAAATCGGTGGCAGAAGTACATATGGCAAGATAGAAAAGCCGCGAAGTATCCCATATACTGGCTATGCGAAGAAGGGAAACCGTAGCCATTTCCCGTATCATCTATCTGCTTATTAGATTATGTGGTCCTGTACAGTGATTGCAACGCACCCAATGGTCTGTCTTGCTTAATGGTGTGCTTTAAAACCCAATTGAAACCCTCGCAGGCCCACTGTCCCGCCCACATCGTTAATATGATGTATTCCCGACTCTGAACAGCCAAAGCCGCATATGCTGGCTTCAAGTCCCTTTATCAAATGAACTACTGACTGAACCAGCACGGCACTCACCATAAGCAGAATCGGAGTTAGAGTAATGAGCGCCAGCAGCATGGACAGGTGGGAGGTGTCATCGTCTAGGGAGATCCTGTATTGCTTTAGAGACAGAAAACACTTCAGGATATCATAGGTATCGTACAAAGTACATGTGTAAGATCTAGGGAAGTTCGAGGTCCGTCCATTTTCGACGGTGGACGTTTAGCAGTGAAAGATGGTCGCGGAGTGGGGTAACCCCGCTACGTCAACATCAACTAACTGCTCCCTTACTGCGGCGCTCAACCTTTAGGCATACAAAGTCTATAGTATACAGACGACTATAATAATATATGTATATTACACGCGATAGTAGTATTTTACATTCCCGATTTCATCTTCTAGCTGGTCGGCTGAAATGTTACCGGCTTTCGGGACAAATGGTTTATCTGCAACCAGCTCATGGTTTTGGAAGGCTGCCATCCAGGAATACACATCGAACCCTCGTTTAGGGACCCCAAGAGGGAGAACAGGGACGAGGAGCCCACAGAGAATTCCAATAATTGCGATTGCCCCCAGAAATACGACCACCTCGATCGGTCTGAAGCCAGCGCTAGCAAGAATGCGATCACGATAACTTCTTGCCACAGTATCTGCACTTCCATACAGATATGGCAACACATTTGTTGCATCCGCTAAAGAGCGAGCATGAGCAAAGATATCCGCCGAAAGTTCTGTGTATTCGTCGAATCCCTTTCCTCCAGTATAGGATACGAGCTAAGAACGGAAACGTTATAGTGCATCCTTCTACCTCAAAATGTGGATAAAGCTTACTGTTGGAGAAGGAACATGGCGATAGTCTCGCCCGTTGTCCTGAAGTGAGATGAGATGAGTACAGGGTAGGAATCTTGGGAGGATAATCCTTACCTTGACGAGAGAATTCACGGAGTTTTCGTGTAGTACAATGTATACATCGCGGAGTTTCTCTGAGGTTAGCGTTCTCCTGAGATTGGGATCAGTCAGAGGATCCTCGATGTTTCGCTCCTTGATCTTCGCGTTCTTGTCATCGGTGATTTGGTTGCCTTTATCGATCAATCGGAATGAAGTTGGGTCGCCCACAGTTGCATTATACACCTCCACCAGATACGGCTCATAAAGTTGCAAACACACAGCAGCGTCGAAACCAATACTCCGGCCATTTGAGTCTTGGTGAATGAGGGGAAAGTTTCCACGCGGAGCGAATTCAGTGTCGAGGCGGACTAAAACAGATTCTATAGAGATGAAGCCGTTACCTCCCTCACCTGCATGAATGTCAGTGTTGGCTGTGCGGAGGATGGTAAAGTAATCTACCCATAGAGACAGGAACACTCTTGAAGCTAAGGGCAACACCATTGTCACTGAAAACAGCTGTCTAATGTTTGAGCAACAAAGACTAGATATATACTGATCATTTCATCTTACCGGATTGGACTATAGAATCTACGGGAAGGTTGGAGGGAACAGTGTCGTTCTTCATCGCGCTCGCGATATCGATTGCTTGGGAAAAATTGCTCGGCAAATCCCATTTAAGTGAAGTGAACAGACTCTGTAAAACATCTCGTGGGGTGAACAGGTATGTGAGACCGCTTTCAGCTCGTGGAATTCTGAAAAGAGACTTGAGTCCAGCATATTATAGAGCCGAATTTATGGCAGCGTACATGTTCACGTCGGCATTGGGTAACTTCTCGCATCGCATCCTGATACCCCATCGTGGATATCTGTTCGGGACATTATGAGCACATGCGGATGACATTGTAAGCGTTCTAGATACCTCAACACGTTCCCAGGATCTAATGGCTCTCCTGGATCTGTTCCATTTCCGACGAGAATAGGAGTAGCCGACGAATCATCGGTGGAATTGAAGTCAAAGTTTCCAAAACCCGTTCCATTAGGAAGTAACTCCCCTTTATTAGGGTTTACCAAGTACACTGTGTCGTTTTCGTAGAGGAACGTCGATGGCGGTGGCAATGAGCCCCCGTGTCGTGAAAATGGTGCAAGGTCCATGTAACTCGGAAATCCTAATGACAGTCTAAGCTTAACTCGAGCAAAACAGCGGTAGATAAGACACACATTGAACGTAGACACCAATCCAGCAGCTCTCTGTAGGTCTGTATCTGAGAGATCTCCTTTGACAACCACCTCCGAGTACACATCTTGCTGGTGCTATATAGGACTTGTAAGACTGGGTAGATGCTGAACCAACCGTTATGAATCATACTTACCACAACAATTGTCTCGATTTGAATGACACGATCAAGACCAAAACCTATGGCCATCGATACCCCAACAACTGCGGCGAAGAAAAGCACCACAAGAAACCAGGGTCGTTTGCTAAACGCGGAAGATTGACTTAACGTCTGGTGGTTCAAATGGGCAGAAGAAACTCACTCATAATGCGAATGCCGTTTAACATCAGGAGGGAGCCGTAGTCTCCTCCAGAACAAAGAAAATACGATCAGTGGGTCATCTGCAGAAGTGAGAGAGGCTATTCTCTTCATCTTCAGGCCAGGGTTCTGTACTCCATGTGAAAGGTGGATGATAGTCGCCCATGCTGTGGGGGCCAAGTGTATATCGATGTCTGCACGTTACAATGTCCGAAATTGAACTCACTAGCAGCTTCCACTAGTGGCCTGGCAAGCTCCATGAGGCTCCATCCCATGAAAGTGCCCACTATCCAGCACCCAATACTGACAGCGGTACGCGTCCAGAACAAGCTTTTGTTTTGCGCAATCTGCTCCGTCGCTAGTAGTACCGGGTATGATAACGCACAGAAGATGATATGTAGAGATACTGTTCTCCATTCGGGAGATTCACAGCCAGGTATCACTACGCCTCGTTTTCGCTGCACTGGCGTTGGTGTGAAAGGAGAGAAGGCGGGTTTCTGAGAGGGCGATCTATGAGATTTCGTTCGTACTCCATCGTAATATGGATCCTCTCCTCCTGCAACTTCCGAGTAGTTCCCTCGATTGCGAGGGGGTAGCAAAGGTATACCTAGAGAATCCCTGCCAGAAGGGGCGCTGTAATGAGGATCGTATGGTGTGTGGTAAGATGGGTCGTTCGCATGAGTATGGGAAGGAGAAGGAAATAGAGGAGTAGACATTGAGTAATTTATCAAAACAAGACCAATGATACTTATAGTGCAGTTCTAATCTACAGTATCCAGTCCACGCGAAAATGTGGGCGCTCAAGCTGAAACACCACCATTTCGGTAAGGAGTAAAGTGTCAATGCCAGCAACCCTGAAGCAACTCTAAAACATATGCACATTGCATGCCGACAAGGCACTGGTTCGTGGCATACTACCTCATACTACTCACTCTTGCAATTGCATAGCAGTTGCTGAGATTCAAAATATCACCAAATTCCCGCATTAGAAGTGAACCAAACGGGATTGAGAAGAGTGTTTGTTCTTGTAAAATACGCAAGTGTGCCAAGTACTCGAGACAATCGAAGCCTATATGGGCGGGATGGCTGTGATATGCAGGAAGCAAATCATGATCATTGATGGAAACTTTGCAGGTTCCTGGTCGATCTGTCCAACCTATTTGAAAACTTCTTGGGTAGTAATCACTGTTTGTAGAAGGAAGGGAGTCTGAAGAGGACCCCCGATAATACAGCCAAGAGGCTGTTCGGAAAAATCCTCCAAAATGTCAGAAAATGTCCGAACCAAATAATATTCCCACGCTTCCTGACCTCGGATTTGAACGTTTCAAGGTATTTAGAGGTTTTGACCTCCAGGAATTTCCAAAAATTTGTCCGAAAACTACCGAACAGCCTCTTGACTGTATTATCGGGGGTCCTGTCTGAAGGCGTAGGATTAAGAGTAGATATCGACTCGAATTGGTCCCGAAAGATTGTGAAGTCTAAGAGCTAGTCTACGAGACTTCAAGATAGAAAAAACTTCAAACTTCCCCTCAAGCGGCTCATCAGTGGCTATACATACAACAGCGTGAGAACACGCCACAGCTCGTGTCAGTGTCTCTCATCTGGCTCAGTGGCTACCGTTGAACTCCAAGTGAAATATTCAGCGAGCTTTGAGTTTGCTCAACCTCTTGCGAGATCTGAAGGACGGGACATCCTTTTTTGAAATATGTAGGTAAGTACTTGTTGCAGACAATGCAGGTATATGTACAGAAACCGGTGAGGAAGGAACGGGTGTCCAATTAAGTATTCAATGCGGCGACGCTTTTATGTATATGTGAGTATAGGAGAAAATAAAGTAACGTTGGATAGTCTACGACCGGATAGAATACACGGGACACAAAGGGGGGAACTATCTATGCAAATGCTGTATGTATGTAAGTGAATGCGGGGTACATATGTTAACAGGGGAACGGTGGGAAGGGAACAAGTCAAAGAAATGAGTTTATGCGACAATGAGAGTGAAGTTATGCAGTGAGGAGTGACGAATGATGAAATGCTGAGTATGTTGAAGCTTGATGATGATGAATGGTGGTAACGTTCATGAAGAGGTGCAGGAATGCGATGATGTGAAGAGAAGAACATGAAATGGGGGAACAGTGCGACGACTGGCCACGAGAATGAGCCAAATGGAGTCAGAGCCAGAGAGAACACGTTCTATAGGTGCGAAGAGCAGGAAAACACGCGTCATGCCCAAACAAGAGGGGGTTTCGTCAGATCGATGGGCGAGAAGGGCAACGTTTCGTTCCAGTCGACAGGAAATACGCGTGGTGTCCGTGAATCTTGTGGGGGATAGCTGAAGAGCTCTGGGTGTATACATTTCCAGTCCCATTGATTCATTGTAATTTTGAAGGTGGGAATAGGCTCCTTCTCGACAGTACTGCAAGACAAGGATCTCGGCGTGGAGGGTGCTATCGACGCGTCGTCAGTAGAATTGTCGGGAGTTAAAGGAGGAGTGGTTGGACTAGGCAAGCGTGCAGGGGCTGCCCGCCTTTTCTTGACCTGAAATCATGATATAACAAGTCAGTCTTCCCTCGACCATGACTGATACCGTAGGAAAACTCACAGGYCCCCTCTGAGGTTTCTGTGGAGGCTTGTATCCCTTTCGCACACATCGCAAACGGTGAGATTTCCAATGGTATAGATCCCAGTCCATCTTTGTGGATAGCTTGATATCCGAGCTGCAGCGCGTGCAGCGCACGAGCGACGGTGAAAGGACCTCTGCATAAGGGTCTTCCCTGAGGGATTTTTCACGAATGCGGGCATTTCTTACAACAGTCGGATTGGAAGAAGAGCTGGACTTCGAGATAAGAGGACTAGTATAATATACAAGTTTCATGGACACACCTAGCTGTGATGGCGGTGGTAAGAAAAGAAGAGGCGTCCTCGGCAGACATCACGGATGTCTGACTAAATCACTGAGCTCTCGAAAAGTATACTTTGGAATTATATCGCTTGTTCCTTTGTGGGGGAAAAGTTGGGGGAAAGGTAGAGACAGGGATTATTAGGCCTACGCGGAAGTCGCCACTCCTTGAAAAAGTACGTACAACGGGTGGTCCCCGGTTAACGCGTCGATGGGGCGCGTTTCGTGCACAAGTCGTGAGGGCGTGTTATGGATGTGCGCTCAAATACAAGGAATAGCGGGACTCAGAGAAGATTCAAAGGGACGTCGGGGGAATGGAGGGAGGAAAGAAGGAAGCACGACAATCCCCCCTTTGTACTTTTAAAATGCGTGGATCCCGATGGACAAATAAAGGTCTTTTCAAACTGCCATCACCACGGACTTATCATCTGCGCCGACGCTGCCTTTTGTGCGTGTTGTCCACAACGACGAACATGCATGAAATACAAGGTAGGCAAAATAAGACAACGTTTTCGGTTGTACGACGAAGGATGTATGTGAATTACAACTTACAACTAAACTAGGCAGTCCTGGAAACACTGATATATCTTACCGTAAGATTGAAATATCCATAAACTACTTAGACAAGGATGCAGACCCTTTGGNCTCATCAGCGTTGATACTCTCGCGGAATCCGTCGATGAAAGACCTAAACGGGGTGAGGAACCATCCCAATGCACTCGGTGCCTCTTTTTGTGGCGGTTGGTAAGTGTCGTTTCTAGGTCTATTCTGTGGTCGTGAATCTGGATCATCACTGGGCAACTCTTGTTCCGAATCTTCTAATGGCCTCTTTTTGGACTTTGGTCTGGAAGGAGACGATCCAACAGCCGTAACTTCGGTAGACGTCACAGAGGGCGTTGAAATGTCTAGTTTGGATGGGGACCTGCAGCATGTTTAGAGCATGTGTGTGTGACAGAAGGGGGTGGACTTACTTGGGGGGACAAGTCGATTTGTGCAGCTCCCAATTAGTTAGATCGTAATCCCCAGAACCTTCCAACGTGATGTCGATGYTGCAAATCGCGCATGTCACACTACGTGGGGTAGGGTTCAAGGCTTGAGAGTCGTTGACAATACGTAGTCTGCGCTCCGCCATTGCAACTCGACTGCTAGGTCTATGGCATTGGTGTAAGGCTTAGAATGCCTCGGAATTTGGAAGAAGACGCACATAGCAGCACCACACGATCGTTGATGAAGTTGCCAGTTCCCAAGTGAATACTTGTGTCGACTTGATAGTCGAATCCACTTCTGGCAACGCTGGCAAAACACTTCGTCAGGCTTCACCAACACAGCTCTATCATCAGCTTCCAAAACAG
This sequence comes from Chondrostereum purpureum, assembly GCA_004354395.1. Classification (NCBI taxonomy): domain Eukaryota; kingdom Fungi; phylum Basidiomycota; class Agaricomycetes; order Agaricales; family Cyphellaceae; genus Chondrostereum; species Chondrostereum purpureum. The sequence goes on along the minus strand of LBLO01000237.1, from coordinate 14,303 downwards.
CTTTCCTCTCTGCCTCGGTGCGGCGAACCGTCGCTGTCGACTTCGCAACAGAGGCTGCGCCAGCTGATCCTGCATCCGACTCTGTTTCTAAACATCTTGGTTCCGTCTCGGCTGTAGCCCCCCTATACACTCTTCAGTATCTCCATGAATACTACTGAATGACGACACTCACAACATCGAAGGAGGCACTTTTTGGTCACACTTCAGGCGATGGTCCTCCCACGGTTTTACCGTATATGCCCGTTGCTTGCCCAAGCTAACAAACTTCTGACAGCGGAGACATTTGACACGATGAGGCTCTATAGCGGGGTCACATTCCGGCTGGTTTTTGAAATACTCCAAACGTTCTGCTTCATTTCGTCTGACCCTGCTAGTGCTCATAAACGACTCGGCCACCGATGCACCGTCATCGAAATCAGTTTCACGGTCAAGAGACTGTTGCCGTCTATCATAAGTGTTAGAGAAGTAGCTTGTCCCTAAGAGAGAAGGGTGACATACTTAGAATTTGAATTTGGTTTGTTTCGAACACTGGACGCAGGTTTGCGGGAAGGCGACTTGGAGGCAGCATCTTGTCGTAAAAGGTCCGTCAGAGATGCCATGGACGTTGAAGGGAGGACCCTCAGTGAATCTTTGGAACTACCTGCTGGAGAGTCCGTGGGACGCGTCAGTTTCTTAGCTGCCGGGAGTTCGGGTTCTCTGTGGAGGATAGTTTAGACACGAAAATTTAGCATATTGGTTAATGAACGCGTACTTGAACTCCATGTTCTTCACAGAACTTGAAGATTGTGGAGGCTGGTAGCCAAGGTAATAAGAAAAGGGAACTGAATGTGAGAACTTCGCGTAACTCACGCGCATCGACCCCAGGCGCTTCTTGCGACTCTGACTGCCCTTGACTGAAGAGCTTTCTATAACAGATTCATTCTCGGACTCAGACTTGTTACTATGGACATCATATTAGCAAAGATAAACAAGATTTTGCTTCATAAAATCATTCTAACTCTTCGGTCCCCTGGTGCTGCCGTCTCTTCTGTTGATAGGATATGACTTCAGTGCCAACATCTTATAGGAGTTGGAGAGTAGTTGCACCTTCTTTCTACCGTCGAGATAAGTCACCTTCACAGATCCCTTCCTGCAAGTACCCTATATTAGTGCGCAAATTTGCGCGAAGATGTGATGAATATCAAACCGTTCGGGGGAAGAAGATGGTGGATTCATGGAAAGAGACGAACGGCGATCTTGTTTGCATATGTGTTCAAGTCATAACCTCGGCCCACGGCTTCACGCGGCCCGACATTGTAGTAGTGGCTGTGCCAGCGCCTTTCCTCTGACCAGTGACCATCGCTGGACACCTTCTAGTGCTATCTCTACTATATTGCGGAGGGAAACGAATGAACGGAGAAAGAAGCGGAAAGTTCTGTGCTGAAGATATCTGTCCAGCAGTAGTCGTTATCCGATGAATGTTCATGTCCAAGTGAGTAGTAATTCTACCATCGAGACATGTAATTTCAGCTCACTCGCATCAATTGAGATATACTTTACTCGTTTTTAGGACCAGAATTGAACCCATAACATTAATTTGAGATTCATGCTCCCCGCCTGCTTGCCAGTTCTGCCTCGGATTTCTTGTGGTAGGCATTCATGGCTGATACAAGTAAAAGAGGACCCCTGGGCGCTACACATTCCCATGCAGTGACTGCTATATTCTCACAATACAACCCAAGTACGACTTATCGGAGCTTCCCATCAATAGACTGACTATCAAACACCGAGAGGACCCGTGTCTGGTAATTGGGGATGTACGGAAACCAGTTTATTGGGCTCATATGCACTTTCTCTGCTCGTTTATAAACGATCGCAGAGCTTCGGCTTTGCTATACGATCTCCAGTATATATAGGAAGGCTTCATTGCGGATATCCCCTACCCACTACTGTGTACTCACCACCATGGAGGAAAATGGAGGAACCGCCCCTTCCGCCCTCACAATACAGATCGAGGATTCACAGGCACCTCACTTGCACAAAACAGTAACCTTTTCCTCTTCTCCGAATGGACTTCAACCCCCACAAAACTTCTCAAGAGGTATTTCCCGTTCAAAGTCTCTCAGCATGCAGGTTTCTTCGAGCACGGAAGCGTTAGTAGAGGACCATCGACATCTCGAGAAAGGGCCTAAGGGGCCATCCCCTGCCGGGACATGTAATTGCCCTGACTCCGATGGAAAGCAACGAAACCTTGTTGTGTGCATAGATGGGACCTCAAATCAATTCGGTGTCAAGGTTGGTCGTCAAATTTGGGCGCTCAAGTCATATTTACATGATGTTCTAGAACACAAACGTGATCGAGCTCTACAGTCTCCTCCAGAAGGACGGCAAACAAGTTACATTCTACAACAGTGGGATCGGCACATATGCTACGCCTTCCTGGAGATCATTGAGATACTGGTCGCAAGTTATCAGCNACAAGATTGACCTTGCTATTGCCTGGTAAGTGGGCCTCATTGATTGAAGCATATTCGTTCGCATGAACAAAGTTGCAGGAGATTTGAGAAAATACTTCTCAGTGCATACCAATGGTTGTCTGAGAACTACCAAGAAGGAGACCGAATATTTTTGTTTGGTCCGTTAGTACGTTTCAAATTAGTCTAAATTGCTCACTGCGACCTCAGGGTTTTCACGCGGCGCATATCAAGTTCGGGCCTTGGCAGCTATGATCGATAAGGTCAGGCTGCTTCCCAACATAACATGAACATATCCTTGACGTCTTCTTTCTGTACAGGTTGGATTGATTCACAGGGGGAATGAGGCACAGATTCCTTTGTATGTATTCCAACAGACTCCCTTGCGAGTGTCTAATTTCATGTCAGTGCGTATGAACTGTACTCTGCCATCGACGAGCATGAAGCAGATCACATATGTTCCAAATCATCGCGCTATGAGATCGTCAATGCATTCAGAAAAGGGAAATCGAGTCTAAAGAAATGGATCAAGATGTCCGACACCGAATCCCTGAGAGTCAAGACAAGTGAAGCTGCGACAGACTTCAAACGCACCTTCTCGCGGGACGTCCGAGTTCATTTCGTGGGCGTATGGTAAGCAAGATGAACCGATCATATATTTCCTACTCACTTATACATATAGGGACACCGTGTCTTCCATCGGCATAGTACGAGGAAAGAGCCTACCCTACACAACCACAGGAATGAAAAGTGTTTGTTTCTTCCGTCATGCTCTTGCTTTGGATGAACGTCGTGTTAAATTCCTTCCCGAATACGTTCATGGTGGAGTTACTCTGATGGAGGGCGAGACAAACATTGTTCCGTCTTCATCTCCGCACACCAAAGAGGTTTGGTTTGTAGGGTCGCATTCCGACATGTTCGTGCTTCTACTTTCATACTATCGCACACATCTGATGAGAAAATGAACATAGTGGTGGCGGAATCGTACCAAACCCTAAGCTCCGCAGAAACGAGCCTCCACTACGTTGGATGTCATATGAAGCTATCTCGGCCGGTCTCCGCATGAATCCTGTCAAAACACTTTGGACAATGGCACCTAGCAAAGAAATTCATGAATCATTAACATTGCTATGGAGGCCGCTCGAGTTGCTTCCGATTAGGCGTCTATCTTACCGAGGTGTGGACGATATGACGTGGTGGTCTGTCCTGTGTTTTGATCTGGGTGGCCATATGTAACTTACATTTGTGCAATAGGCCTCACCTCGGCGATGGTCGGAAAATCCGAAGGGGGCAAAAGATCCATAGCTCCGTTGTTCGTTTCAAGGCGTCAAGGTACAAGCCTATGGCCTCCCTGCCCGACCAGGGATCTCCAGGTTGGGATGCGCTTATGGCAGACTCCGACGCAGCCGTCGATTCAGATATAAACGACTGGCTTGAACAAGATTTGTATGATCTTGTACGGAATTTCTTGGATCGCCTTAAACAAGCAGAGAAAGAGCCTGATTTGTACATTTATGAGCATCTGAAAGACGCCGCCAGCTCAGGTACGTGGATAGATATCTCTATGAAACACTAGTAGTATCCTAATGTCCCACAGCTGAAGGCCGTCGTGCTCTCCTTGAGGTCCAAGATTCGTCCCAGACGCTTTATGCCTGTTTTCGGCGTGAGATAGATCCTAAACGACTCCTCTCGATAATGTCGATTCTCCTGGGGTTTGCCATCGGTCGTGAGAGATATCCCTCTCATGAAATTTATTCACAATTGTCAAATGCCAGGCTGCTCAGAAATATAGGCAGCCTTGGCCAGAAAGGCATGGCAGCACGAGACTCTTCACAAACCAAGATCATAAGTTTTTTCAGGCAATTCGGCACTGGTAAGACTTTACATGTTATACTCCATAATTAATTCAGATATTTATCTGTATTTCTCTTCGAAGGTGTTGGACTTGTACATGAAATGACCAAGACCGACACCATATATATGCTCAAAGCTGGTGAAGTGCATGGAATATATCCTGGCTCCGAAGTGACCATCTATAATGGCCCCACTGATGAAGTGAATCCCATTGCTGTCATGTCTGTTCACAAAACAACGGCATTCGGTTCTGAATTACGGATTCTTTCAGCTAATAACCTCCTCACTGATCAAACGAATGCGGTCTTTTTTGCACGACAAACCGGATTCAGCGAAAGAGAGCCTCTCCGACTGACCCTTGATCTTAAGGGTCCCGCTTTGACGGGCTTCTTGTACACTCTAGATGAGCTACGGAAATCTGTCCAAGGTGTTGTTCCCGTCGTGCTAGTCGACAGAGCGGAGAACCCCGACATGATCCTCGATGAAGATTCTGATGGCGACTACATCTTCATGGTCACTGATCCAGTGTGTCTGAATCACGAACTTACGAATCTTCAAAGCAGCTGCTATATTCCTCCAGAGAATAAACAATATCTGCAGGATGTCGTATACGGGGGCGCTTTGTTTTATTGGTACTATCGTCTCTCGCACGCGAGCTCTGCCACTACATCATCCATTGTCCACGTCGAGTGGTACGAGGTCGACCTTTGGGATCCTTTTCAGCCNATGAGGGAGGAATTCCGGTCCGGCGATGAGATTGTCGCTGTCGCAGGCAAAAATTATGGCTGTAGGATCACCAACGACACAAAGGAATCCTTGTTCATGCATGTTTTACTGTTCGACGCCACCACACTCTCTATTGGTGAACCTCATACAAGTGCTTTTCTATCTTGAAATATTGAATCTTTAACCAGGTAATCATACTACCGACGACGAGTTGAATAAACTCCCCGTTGAACCTGGATCTTCAATAGCTTTAGGACCCCAGAGCTCCGATGAAGGAACGCCTTCCCGAGGACCATCCTCTTCCTTCAGTGTCCCTCCTGACCAAGCGCAAGATGTCAGCTACTTGTGCATATTGCTTTCAAAGGAGTATGTTGATTTTTCCAATGTTGCACAAGGCTCCCCGTTCCGTACCTGGGATGATTTTAGGGATGGTTGGGAGGGCAAGCCACAGCGTCCCTGGCATACGATATTTATTCCTGTCGTTCAGCAGCGAGACCCGGAATCTTCCTCCTCTTCTGAGAGCGAAGGTGAGGATGAAGAAAGAGTTTATGTAGAAGAGTTTGACCACGAGTTTTCGCATTCGCCACCGGAAGGCGTCAGGCCCGTCCGAACTATGACAAACTCTCCCGAGCCGATTCTACTGAGCAGTAATGATTCCCCTGACTAGATAACAGCCTTTTGAACTAGCCTCAATTCGTTCCATAGTTGTAGTTTTAATTTTTAAATTATAATAGTATAAATTCTGAGGCAAGTCAAAAATGATTCGTCACATAAGTTGTTTGTGTCTGTTGTCTCAATATTGTTTAGACCATCGAGCCAATGAAGTCAGTCCCGCCAACGCCGCCATCATCAACATCGTCTCGGGTCTGGCGAGTGGCCCGATGTCCGACAATTTGAACATCTCTGCAAGCGCTGACGATCCGCAAATCTGGCCAAAGAGAGCGGTCAAGGTGAGCCAATGTGTGTAGCAGCTTATAGGGTCTTTTACTCACATTTGTGCCTCTTGTTAGGCTTGTGCAAGCTGCAGGTATGAAATCATCCCGCTGTCCTGGACTAAAGTCCGATATCCTTATCCTATCATGATAGACGGGACAAAACGAGATGCGATGGCTCCCGGTCAGTGAATATTGCTACAGACTCGTCGGAATACTGACGAAGCTGTAATTTGAAACAATAGACCTTGTAATAATTGTGCAAGGAAAGGATATACACAAGAGCAATGTATCGACGGGTGTGAACCCTGCAGAAAGGCTCGGGTCAGATGTGAAAACGGGAAGCCTTGCAAGAGATGCAAAGACCTTCAAATTGAATGCTACGAGGATCCTTCTATCCGAGAACCAAGTATAATGCCAATGAGGACCGCATATAGTGATCGTGTTCGATTAGCTTGTCAAAGTTGTCGAAGAGATAATAAGAAGGTGTGTTCACAGCCCTCTCGGCGGTCGTTCTCCGTCAAGAGTTCTAATCAACGTTTTTATCGCAGTGTGATGAACAACGGCCCTGTGCGCGGTGTGCGTCTCGCAATGAAGAATGTGTTAATCTTTCCCGTGGCCCAAAGATCGTCAAACTGCGCTGCGAGCATTGCAGAGACCAGAACAAGAAATGCGATGACAACCGACCTTGTGAGGCTTGCGTAAATGCAGGCAAGGAATGCGTCAGTGTTGAGCGTCAAGGGAGAGGTCCTGGTAAACGAGTCAAAATGGTAGATCAATTTGAAGCTCAGTCCCCTGTTGTTACTGATAATCTATAGGCATGCATGAGCTGCCGGAAGGACAAGATCCGCTGCGACGGCGTCCGGTGAGTTGCACCATATCCTCGTTCAGCTGTTAAACTGAACTCCTGGTCTCGTATAGGCCATGCATAAGATGCGTTCAACGGGGAACGGACTGTATTGAACCAGCTTGCAAAGCTTGCAATAAGATCGGAAGAGCAAGCGAGTGTACCCATCGCACCAGTGCGAGCACGTCTTCTACCCACAGTACGACTACCTCTTTCTTTTTANTTCCCCCCCCCCCTAACATTAGCCTAGACTCGGATGTTCCACAATCACCAGTTACCCCCGACGCCTTCTTCATCTCGGACAGATCCACCAGTTTACTTACCGCCTCCACAACCTCAAGTAACACATAATGCCCCCTTTCAGCAGCCTCCATCTTTTTATCAAGCTCCCCAGTACTGGTATCAAGGATACTCTTTTCCCCAACATCTCCCATACCCACCACCTCCACCATCCATACCTATGATGTATGCCCCCTCTTCGGCCCTAACGATCATCTCTACTACAGGCCTCCTCCGGACGAGTCCAGGACCAGTGTTTCTTCAGAACGAGCCACGCAGAGTTACAGACATAATTAGTATCAGATTCCGCTATACTTAATAAGCAGCCAATCGTCTCATTACATGCACACCAATAGACATTTGACAGGACATTTGTACATTTTACCTCAGTATAGGCTTTCTTGTAGACATGCACTCTCTCCATGATCAAAAACTGTCGTCTGGCATACCTGGGTGACTTGTTTGAAGGCGATCTACGTGCAAGTAGTTGTAGTGTCTGTCCTGATTTTGTGTCATTATATTGGATTCAGTAACCGTAATTGCTAATTTTGAATTCGACTTCAAGGCGCTATAGCCAAGTGGTTACGGCGACAGATTAGAAATCTGTTCCTCTTTGAGGGCGCAGGTTCAAATCCTGCTGGCGTCGCTAAAGATCTTTTTCTTAGGATGACAATGTGGTCAAGGTATCTTGATTCTTGAAGATATTGAGTAGTACATATATAAGTAATACAACTTTTTGGGCCTGACCTGGAGAGGCATATTATGTACTTATGTAATAGGGCTAAAGTTTTGACAATGCGAGAATTAGCACTTGCATATGTGCGGGGTGGAAGAGAGCAAAAAAGAACGACCGACGCCAGCAGGATTTGAACCTGCGCCCTCAAAGAGGAACAGATTTCTAATCTGTCGCCGTAACCACTTGGCTATAGCGCCTTAAAGGTCAAGTTTACTTCTAACTATCAGAAGAAGAATCGCCGATTGGCTATGACCGTTGTGTCGTGCCCACATACCAGGAGATACCAGGTCGCGACTTTATCCCATACCTCCATCTTGAATCTGAATTGATGCTCTACATCTGTCCTGTTTCAAACACGCCAGAAACTTCTGTACCCGCCACCCTAACTTCCGCCGAGTCTCTACCGAGTCGGGCCAAACTTCCGCTGAAACATAAATGGCGTCTGATGGATGCAAATGCGTTATCTAGAGAGTACCTCGACCACTTGTGTGTCATAATATATGTAGCTTCCATCACGCGTTGGCTTTTAATGGCACTTAAGACTTCCCAGCCCGGTGTCATTGCCCCAACAAAAATTGAAAGACTATGATTTATACTCGACATCACCTTCTTATCACTTGACTGTATTTCTTTCCGAGAAGACCTTGTGTAGAAGCGTATGCTGCAGACCCGGATCGTGATAGCGGACTGGCCGACCGCGTGGATACCAGCGGCCCCTCTTCGAAATCATTGATGCTCAGCTAAGTTCTTTATTTGCAGGAATCAATATAAAAAGGCACCTAGGAAATGGTACCTCACACCTTCTTCCCCCTGGCTCTCTGTGGTGGAAAATATGCTCTTTTTCGCTCTTGTTGCCGTCGCTATCAGCGGTGTCCTTGCTGGTGATGTTGTAGTGAACTCCAGGCAGAGAGACGCGTGTGCAGCCATTGGGGGGAAGAAATGGGTTGCTCCTCGGGATGTCAGGGCATGTTTCCAGTCCTTCCCCGTCGATGAGGAGGCCAAGGCCAATGTGGGTTGTTCCCTTCTTTGATGAATATCTTACCCCTACTAATTTCACTCTACAGATAATTGAGGTCATCAACAAGACTATGGCTTTCCATACCTCGACGAACTACCAAATCCAGGCCCCTGCACCCTTTGCGAACGATGTTCACGAGGATGTTATTGCGGATTTGGCTCGTATTTCGTCAACCAAGTACGCCTCCGATTACCAGCTGCACATCGAGTTTTCGCGTGCTCTCAAAAGGTTGAATGATGGACATTGTGTGTGGATCAACGCATGCTATGTACGTCCTGTTGTTCCTTGACTCCCCTTTATGAACTCACCTCTCGATCACAGGACTGTAGGTATTTTCCATATAGGCCACAATCTTACCACACACTCATTCCCGAATAGCGCTATTTGTCAACTATCTTCCCATTCCTCTTACGCTTCTTACGGATAAGAATGGTCGTCAGGCAGTCCATATCGCACCTGAAGCTTTCAAGGTAGCATCAGCTGAGTTCGCCGACGAAATTGACTTCTGGCAAAAGGCATTAAAGGGGCAATTGGAATCCGTAAGATCCAGCTGTCAGTACTCTGAAGACATCTAGCTGATAGTCTTTTCATAAGCTTTCTGGCGCAAAGGTTTTAGCCATCGACGGTAAAGATCCATGGGCCGCTGTAGAAGCAAATGCTTTGATCACTGGTAGCTACCAGGCTCACTCTACGCGTCAAAACAGGTTTGTCACGTCATGGAAATAAACAATCACGATAATGGTGCTGAATTCTCTCACAGTTTCTTCTCCAGCTACCGTATCACGGCATCTGGGTGGACTTACATTCTTGGCAACTTCGCACAACAATCCCTTCCCTTGAGTGATTCCGTTGAACTTCTCATTCAAAAAGTTGGATCGCCATGGCCTCAGAAGATCACAGTCCCCTACCGCTCTCGGTTTGGTTCCGCTAGCAAGGCCTTCACAGACACAGCTTCCTGGCGTGAAAATAACTGCCGCGCCGTCGATGGCACGAACGGTGTTGATGCATATGCCAATTCCGCAGGGTTCGTGGAAGAGAAGACTGTAACCAAATTCCAACAATCTGCCCCGACAGAGCCGCGTAGAATGATGAACACCATTCTGGACTCACTCGTCCTGACCGATGTCGTCCTCCCCCAAGAGCTGCAGCCTACATCACCCGCTGTTAATGGCAGTATCGGAGACGTCCAGTTCTATATGCTTGATGACGGCGTCACTGGTGTTTTGGCGATGGGCAGTTTCTCTGGCGCATCTTACACTCCCTTGATGGCTGGTTTGCTTCAGGGATTACTGAATTTGAAGTCACTAGGTGCTACACAGTTGGTTGTGGATATGGTCTGTTGTATTTTCTTCCACTGCATTTCGCCCCCTGACGCAGTTCTTCCAGACTAACAATGGGGGAGGATACATCTGTGTTGCTCATGTATGTGTGTTTAAATCATTTTTAGTATAAACCACTAATTTGTGTTATGCAGTTCCTCCACCGCATCGTTAGTTCCCTTTATTTCTTTTGTGCACTTGTGTGTCCTTAACATAGTCCCATTCTTCCAGATAATAGGACCGAAGAGCACTACAGTTCCTCAGGCAGGACTTGATACCGAAACCCGTGCCCAACCTCTCGCTCAGGAAATTACACAGTCTATCATCGACAATGATTCAGATCCTAACTTGTTCCTACTCTACAATCCCCTCAACTGGCGCGGCTCTGACAATGAATTCTTCACGGAGAACGAGAACTGGCTTGTGAATGGTCCTAAATTGACTATCAATGGGAAGCCCGATGTGTTCAGCGAAAGGTAAGCTTTATAGATATCATCTCACCCCGTTTGCTAAAGGTTGTAATTCTGCAGGATGGGAAATGAATGCCAACCGGAGGGATTCCCTGTTGAGNCCCCTAGCGAGGGACTTTTTGATGCATCTAAGGTAATGATCATCACCAACGGAAGGTGATTAAGCTTCTATTTTTTTCATTCATCTGGTAACTCATGAGGTATCTCCAAGATGTGCGAGCTCCTGCTCTTTGTTCAGTGTAATTTTTTCCTCTGATTCCTACACCAGGAGCCAATTCTGATAATTTCTCATCCTTAGATTACGATGGCCAAGCATGANGGGGTTAAGACCATTGTGCTAAACGGGAAGAAGGGCACACCGCAGCAATATTGTAAGTATTCGTCGTTTTCGCGGTTGATTTGTTTATTTATTTCTCTACGTATAGGTGGAATCGTTGGTGGCCAGTCGACGGATTTCTCAACGATTGACACGGAGGTCAAAACGACCCACCTTAAGGATCACGAATTGGCACCTCCGGACATGTAAGCAACATTCATTCTTTGCTCTACTCCCTCACCTTAATCTGGGACATGTAGGATCGTCAACGGTGTGCAAGGTATCACCTGGAGGCTCGGCTTCGGGATCGACGACCCTCAGAAACCTGAAGAATGGCAAGATCACCCTGCGGATGTCAACTTCGGGTTGACCAGTGCCACGTACGAGTCCCTTCTCATAGCTCATTGTTTCTTTGTATTCTGACGGTTGTGAAATTTATATAGGATCAACAACCCTCAGTCAATTTGGAAGGAGGTTGCCAAACTCTTCTAGAGGACACACCCTTTATATTTATACCATAACTTGTTATAAGGGGAAAGGGGATCAATTTCTGTTAGTTTATACCAATATTTTTGATACGCTCTCGCACGTTACGAGATTTTTAAAGCCTTGTTACAACAAAGGTCTAAATGTGGGTTCCAATAAAGTCCTAAGAATAAGGAGATCACCTCCTGGGAGAGATCAACACACTCGTTTTTGCATCCAAAAATGCATTCTCGTAGCTTCGGAAAGTCACTGCTGTCATAACATTTCGAGAGATATAGCTTTTAGAAATTCATTAATAGGACTGGCACCCCAGTTAAGTAGACACGATGAATTTGGTTCTGTGCCATTTTCCCGCTGCTTCTGTCCCCTCCTCGGCATTTCTCTTACCACTTCAATTGTTCCACTTATCGCCCTCATAGGAACTGTGGCGCAAGGTCCCAGGTACTTTAAATATCCGGACCGTTGGTTGTTCCGCCAGGGCTCGACCCCAGGTCGAGATCCTTCTTTCTTTCCGTCCGTCCCGCTACTCACTTCCCCGTTCCTAAGCAATGTCCCGCCGAGCGCAAGCAGCTCTCGCTGGCGCAATCCTATTCTCTGGGTTCACAATATGGGCTGTCCACTATCAACAAGAGCAAGAACACGAGGTGACTGTCCACCGACATCCCACTTGAGTCGAAAGCTTAATTGGAACTGGAACAGACTATGTACCAAGGTGTCCTTAGGGACGACGTACGGAGGGCAGAGAAAATGAGACAAAGACAAGATGACTTCAATGAATCAAAACGGAAGAGAGAGTTGTATGAGCAGGTGCAGAAAGTGGGGGGCTCGACGGAGGAAGGAGCGGCCGGGTCATAACATTGGGCTGGGTTGGTGGTGTTGAGATTCTTTTGGCCGGTTGGTGGTGTGTTCTCTGACTTGGAAAATCGAATGTGGCTGACTTGAAATTTGCATCATCTGTACAGAGTTTGTAAATATACCTTCCACCTATCAAATTGCTCTGTGAACAATCTTCTCATCATGCAATAGCAACAACGTCTAGAACCCACCAATCTATCCCGATGAAACCAGACATTTGGCAGCCTACAAATGTAATGAATGGGGGCTGAACATTCATCCCATTGGCATGGGAAATATCAGTTCCCGCTGCTCGTTTATTCCGCAGATGTTTCTAGTGAGTGCGGGGCAGACAGTGGAGTCTTCAAATATAGCTTTCTGGTGGGTCTTATTTGGAGGCTACTATCACTGGGTGGGAGTTTAAAAACTTTTTGAAAATGGGTTCGGAAACATGATATTCAGTCAATTTTTGCCCTCGGAGCTCATAGAATAGGTACTTTAGCTTATTATCTTGAATACTGTCTAGTCAAAATGAAGGAAAGTTGTGTGAATACATTAAAGAAACTCATGCCGATTCGTGAGGTCAGAATACCCGCCATTTCGTGCCATCAGTCACAATGTGTCACAGTGCCGTGTGCTGCCCAGCGCAGATTCTGAGTTCGGCAGTGGGGTCGGATTGATGGGAAACGGTGTCATTCAACGGTAGTTAAAGCTCCGCCTGAATTGGAAGTAACCTCATCGTCACGCATTTGTTGAAAGCCTTTCTGTTCATCCTCTGGCCGTGACCGCTCCCCAACTGATATGTGGAATACAATTTAGTACATGTAAAGCATATTGTGAAATTTTATTAGGGCAATTGCGCTTATATTAGGCGAACTAAACACACTATACACAAAATTCACACTATTTTGGTGTCATAGAGCGAGTTCTTCATCGTTTTTCCTCAAACAAAATTTTGAACCAACATTCAGACCACTGTAACGCAGTATTCCAAACATTAGATAGGCAGAACAACGATGAGAAGCCAAGTTATTTGGCATTTTCAAACTCCCACCGGCTTTCAAACTCGGCGCCAGTGATAGTACGGGTAACACGCCGCGAGTGCGTGCAGACTCTATCGCGAGGWMCCGAGTGATGTTGTCTGCTAGGGGAGACTAGGGAGGCGGAGTGACGATCATCAACTTGTGAGCCAGAAGCTGTGGCATAAAGTACAAGTTCCGCATGTATTTCTCTCCAGAATTGAATGCAATGGATATTTACGGTGCATCCCAAGTTGTACGATGGAACCGTTACCGATAAACGAGCTGACTTGTCTCGGCTGCTGCTAAGCCTTGCCATGCGGCGCTATCTGGTTGCCCGCGAACTCGGTACCTATAATGCTAAGGAATTCTCGTATTTCTCAAATATCCCATCTCTTCAGTCCCAAAGGCATGGAGAAACAAGGGCGGCATTCCTAGTGTCGGTAGCGATTCGAGACACAACCCGGAGTTTGTCTGAGTCATACAATCGACCGTCAGTTGAGGCGTGCCTCGCACAAACCACGTAGTACTGGGACCCACAACCATTATGAGAAGACAAATTTTATTGAGGATATAGTGGCTCGGATATCCGCTTCTATCTTCTTACCACTCCCAGATCAGTATCATCATGACTTCATTTGTGGTCTCGTTTCACCAACTCTCCCTACGTTATGCATGCAATCTGCCTCGGTTCATCTCTCGGGCACAGGGAACTGATATATCAGATTCAAAGAAACACTTCCCTGCTGATATTATCGAACGCGGACTGCACATGGCCAAGTCACCACTAGCCGGTGGCACTGACGGGCATCCCCAACTCAACCTCCTAAAAAAACTGGGCAGTCGGGATGAGTTTATAGTTTTCAGAGGAGTTTGGGGTTATCACCAAGATGGACAGCACAGGAAGGTTGTAGTTAAATTCGGAAACATGGAGATGATCCAAACTGAATTTGACGTATACCAAGCTGTTAATGCTACAGATGCTGCACTGACTCCTGCTCCCGGCTGTTACGG
>LBLO01000236.1:0-36836 GCA_004354395.1 Chondrostereum purpureum | reverse complement strand
CGCTAGAGGCGGAGGAGGTAGCGGAGGATGAGGAAGTGGACCTAGCAAAGGCATTAAAGGGTGATTTCGATGAAAAGGCGGTCCGAAAAGCTGTAAAGAGAATGAATAGGGAGACGAAAGGGCGGTTACTTTCCATCATTTTGGAATCGGCACATCCAGGAGACATCCCTTTGCAGATTCTCATGCTGCAAAAGTATCTCAAATCGACGTATGACATCCTTGGGAACCTCGCTCCCGAGCTTGCTCTGCGCATCTTGAAGAACTTCTCGGTGAAAGATGTCCTGGTGCTTGCGAGAGTGAGTAAACGTTGGCATGGGGTCATTTTCAATTATACATTGTGGAGGTACCATTGTCTACGGCTTACTGCTTCTGATCCTGTGCCGCTGAAGAAACCGAATACCGAAGAAGGATGGTACCCGCTGTACCGTTCTTTGCATCATCTCCAATCCAATCTCACTAACGCTCTTCCTCAATCAATATTGTTCCTCAAGGGGCATACCAACTTTGTTACTGTTCTTATGTTGCGTGGGAGAAGGTTGATTAGTGGGAGTTATGATGAAACGATTCGGTTCTGGGAGCTTCCTGAGGTGGGAGTGGGTATGGGTATGAACGCCGCATCGATTAACGGTAACACGAAAGGTAGGTCATCTTTGTTTCCCTTTTCGGAGAACTGTATTGACATCTTTCAGGCGCTACGGCAGAGTGCAAAAAAGTTCTCAAGGTTGGAAAGGTGGTCAGTTGCTTGGACTGGCTTATTGATGAAGAGGTTTTTGTAGTGGGCTTCCACGACGTAGGGTACGTCTACACCCTATTGAGAATCAGTCCGCCAGTTCTGACATGTATACGCAACAGTCGTGTGCACTTGTTCTCTTCGGTCACCTACACTCTCTTGCAACAACTCGCTGGGCATCTTAACGGAATCCGAGCTGTCGCCCTGAGCTCGCGAAACTTGGTCTCTGCCGGTGCTGATAAAGCCCTGGTTTGCTGGGACTGGCGTGCCGGGACAAAGATCGTTCGGTTTGGGCAGCAGACTACTGTCAATATCGGTGTACAAATTATTGCAGGTGGTTCTCCGCAAGAAGGGGAGCGGGTTGTTAGTGTCACCATCGATGGTGTTGTGCGCGTGTTTAGTATTCGTATGTTTACCTTCTTTTCTTAAACATCGGTCTGTGCTTACGAGTGACTTCTAGAGAGGAGAGAGATGATTTCACAATTCAAATTGTGTGATCTAGGTGCGAACGATCCCGTATTGAACTCAAAGTTGTTCAATGTGGGAGCAGCACCAAACAACATGTTGCAGTAAGTTTTGCTGCATATCATCCCAATGTCGTATGAACTGATTTTTCGACAGATGGTTCTCTGCCAAGGGCTCCCAAATGACAGTAAGTGCCAGAGTTTGGTGTGTTACATCACTTACCCTTCCATAGTGCGCTACAAAGTCGGTCATCTTACATTTGCAATGGCAAGAGGAAACCAACGACTCTGAGAAATCGACACCCCTGCTATCTCCCGGTGGTCCCCTTTCGCCTACTCCCAGGTCTGCCCAGCTGTCTCCGAGGTCTAGCACGTTGTNCCCTACCGGGATGTCTCCACTTTCTGCAGCGACGTTGTCACCCTTACCACGAACAAGAACAGCTTCGGCAAACTTCTCTCGCTCGACTTCATCCCTTGCACGGAACCCTTCATACGGATCTAACAGCACTAGCACCGGAGACCGCAGTCGCAGTCGACTAAGTATGAGTGTGTTGACACGCCCACGCACACCTGTAACACCAGCAAGAGTGCAAACACCCGTGTCAGCAGGTGGGGTGGGCGGTAGCGAATTCTTCGCTATGCATTTCGGTCGTGCAGCTATCCTCACGGCACCGCCGAAGTTGGTGGCTTTGGTGGAGACTCCGGATGTGGCGATTGGTGCTGTAGACCCTATTAAGAAGAGGGTGGTCACCGCGACAAGGTTCAGCTCGAGAGCGGGGGCAGACCGTAGAGCAAGTACTCCCTTGTCTCGCATGCAACTGACTATCTGACCATACATTTAGCTGTTCATGTCGGTTCACCAAGAGAGGGAAAAGCCCGCAGTCTTGGACGGCGAAGAACCCGAACAAGATGAAGATGCGGACTTGTTCTTGGAGGAGGTGAAGGGGGTCGACATTGATACTACTGTTACTCCTGTGACTGGTGCATGGGCTGCTCTCGCGGGGCCAGACCATGTCTCTGGAGAAGGGGTCAAGGGCCTGATCGGTACGCTTCCTCCCAAGTTCAACGGACTGGCCACTCCGGAGAAGAACCCTATGTCGATGCAACTCACACGTGAGGAGGTAGTGGTGGGATGCACAGACGGAACGCTATAGTACGTATCTCTACCTCTCTTCCGAGNTTTTCCTAACTTCTATACCCCTTGCAGTGTTCTGAATTTCGTTGGGTACGAGTATCGAAAGGAACGCACCAGGCAGAAAGCCCTGAGCCGGACGTAGAAAGCTCAAAATCCAGCAGTGACGACGATAACGACGATAATGACGGCGACGACTAGATTACCATACAACACTCCTTCAAACGAGCATCTATTTTGCTATTTTTCCCCTCGCTACATATCTGCTATCCTAGGTTTGCCCATTTAATTTATTATAAGCGGCGAGGCGCGGGCTCGTCAGGCATTTATAACAAAAGGCAATACTTCTACTACATTCATTCATTCTTCATCCCCATTGTTTTCCACTTTCACACAGCATTGTTTTCTTTGGATATCGGACTGCAAGTATCTAGTTTTTTCTGTTGTTCGTTTTGCTGCTCTGCATCTGTTACCTTCTCATGATCGACCGCAAGGAGGACATGGAATTGCACTGAACACCAGCGCCACATACCACGATCACGTGTCAAGTCACCTCTTCGACGAGACTCTGTTTTCCAATTTGCTGCTTATGCCACTCCTTTGGTGATAGGCCTTCAGTGCATCCATTCATCCCAGTACTTCTACTTTAGCAAGTTCCAAGTATCCAGCTTCCCTCTCGAAGTTGCTTCATGAGATATTTACTGGCCTAGTGAATGCTAGTCAAGATACTCTTAATGTGGTGCTAGTCTCAAGGTGCCTCCTACGTTCCGCGTGGAAGGGTTGCCTACTAGTGGCACTTTGTTGGTAGGGCTGTTGCGTATCTGCTGGTCCAGTAAGTGACTGTAAGTCCTTGTTAAATTGCAACTACATACTTGTAAGGTGAAATTACTAGCACGGGATGGCTTGACAGAGCTACGGTTTGCTGATGATCAGCTACTACTACTACTATGTACGAATTTTGTGACGCCCGCGAGAGTGCCTGCGTATGTGATACTCTTGTGATAGTACTTAATACTCTTCCTTGTCAGCCTGCCTGTTCAATTCGAGCAGCCAACTGATGTGAGAGATGTATTGATGGGGTTAAGGTTAAGTGTCACAATCCTCAACCATCTCAACAACTCTCATTTCTTGCATGGAATTCAACTTCTAGGTCGATAGTAGGTTCCTTGTTCAGTCTCGGATGGAAAACAAAATTCTAATCTAGCACTATCAGTACCCTTTCATTCCACATAGTATCACAGCAGTCCCCAGTTGCATTTTCTTGATGGCTTCCCCTTCACGATGCCCAGACTGCGAATTCATCCATTCCCTCTCGAAGATCGACATTCCTGAGCTTCCAAATGAGCTTCAGCATCTGTTCAAAACTAATAACGAACCGCTCGAAATCGAACGTCATGACATTACGCGTCGCATTGTATCCGAAATTGATAACCTTGCTGAGATAGATGCCCAAATAACGCGTCTACAAAGCACACTAAATGATCTCATTCCTATAAAACTCAAGATAGAGAAGAAGGTTATTGCTTATAAATCCACAATCTCCTCTGTTCGCCGCCTCCCCTTTGACATTTTGCAAGAGATTTTCACCTTTACCTCTGATGACTGGCGCTCTGAATCACCACCCGGTCAGGATGACGCCCACGAGGATGAAGCCATTATGTCCAAGCAATCTTCAATCGTMAAATCTTTGGATATTCGACAGGGTGTTCGTTGGCGAGTTAGCCAGGTATCTCGTGCGTGGCGACGTGCGGCAGTATCATTGCCTCGCTTTTGGTCAAGAATTTACCTTGACTGGCGCGAGCTATCGAGATTAAYTCAGAACCATTCCATTCATRGCATGCTAGATCTACAGCTCCAACGCTCTGCATCATCGCCCCTTCTTGTCACCATTCGAAGCGCTGGATGCTCATTGCCCCCCAATGATCCTATCCTCCGCACACTGGCAGAGACTTGTAATCGTTGGGAGGAGCTCACTCTTGATATCCCATTTCATGATGCATCGTTTGAACTAGTATCCTTCTTATCCAGTGCCGTCCCCTCTTTGAAACGATTGATCCTACCTCGCAAGCCATGGCGTCAGCCTAATCCCTCTTTCCATTCAGAGATATTCTCAGATGCCCCCAATCTTCAAGCCATAAGCGGCCATCCCAGAGCTCTTTCTATGCTATCTCTTCCCGCAGAGCGCCCGCTGACCTACTACCTGTCTAGCCTGGTAGATCCCCGTCTTAATCCACAGACAGCCCCCGTAATGTACTACAGAGCCCGGGACGTAATGAAGATGCTGCGGCAGACACCCCAACTTCTGTATATGACCATAGCGTGCTTCGAGAATGTGGAAAGTCTCGCTGAAGATGTGGGAGACCCAGTCACACACTCTCTATCTAACCTCGCACTCCTATCGAACCCTCGAAGTCTGCTCCGTCATATCAAGCTCCCTCACCTACAGGCACTCCTCATTACGAAGTTCCTTGATACTTCCGCCGATTTAGACTGCCTAAAGGCGTTCTTCTCCCATTCCGGATCCCAGCTACAGACGTTAGACATCATTCTCTCCGACATATCAGACGTTGATGTGGTAGTCCGAGCCTTGGAGGTTGTCCCGTCGCTCCAGAGCCTGTCAATATGGTGGGTAACTGGGCCGGGCTGCCGGACACAGTTGATACAGAAATTAATCGACGACTGCGAAAGGTTCCTTCCTGGACTGCGGTGGATAAAGCTGCTGACATCCAAAGCTCTTCCACCACACAAACCTGCTCAGCTACAGACCTTGCTCACTTGCCGGCCAGAGTTAMGGATCGCAATGCGGGCATGGGAGCAGCAGCACCATCTTCATCATATAGATGAAGAGGAGCATCCGGATTGGTTAGGAAATGTTTTCTACTCATAGATGGTGTTCAATATGTAATCTAGTGGCCGTAGTATGTAGCGCTAATTCTTGTATATGGAGCATCTACTTCGAATACCCTCCGCTCACTGTTGTCCTCTCGGATTAAGTACCTCATAGTCGATATCATAGCCAACCAAGGTTTATAACTGTGGACTGATATGGTCCAAGTCTCCAAGGGGATGCGAGAATGAGACGATCATACGGCGCAATTCACTGAAACTCCTAGGGCAGGATCCAACATGCTTTCTTTGGGTCGAGATGATTTGGGTAGGAACTGGAAGTCAAATGAGTGCTAGGAGCTATTGAAGCACTCCAGCTTACCATTCTCCAGTTCGTGACTGTCTACGGGTGCATTGTAAGCTCTTTCTAGAACAGCCCTTCAAACATGCCATAGATCCGACTCGAAGAGTCCTTTTGTGAAACTTGAATCCGCGAATACTATACTTTATGCATTGCTATGTCTGGAAACTCCTGAATTGTTGAGGGCTCAGGTGTGCAGAGGGTACGAAGGGTAGAAATAAGTAACGATATTCGAGAAGGCGGATTATTTTCATGTATTCAAGAATTGTCAAGGGACTTAACGGAATTACAAGACAGAAAGGCGACGAGACATGACACTGTTCCACTGGCCCTTGGTCTGGCAGCATCAATGCTGAACTAGTGAGCACATTTCATCGTCAAAGGTGGGTGAAATTTCCAGGGGATCTATCAGACGTTACAAAGACTCGAAAGTTAGTTGGTATAGAGTGACAAGTTAGAGTGTGCTACAGATACATTGATGGTTGCAAAACAAACGAAAGAAAAATCAAGAATCTTGGGGAAATTACAACGCCATAGACAATCCAAAGACCATAGGCCAAAGGACGAAAACTATCTGAAATTTGAGCTTCTCGGTATTGATCCAGTTCTCGACGTTAGGCCAGGCAGCGTTGGTTTTCTTCTCTCTTGACGTCGTAGAGCCTTCTTCGGGAAGAGGATCAGCGTAGACAGTAGTTGATGCCATAGGTGGTTCGAATCGGTGAGTTGTTGCTGAGATAGAGGAAGAAAAAGAACTGGGACTAGGAGAAGATGGCAGGTTTTCGAGCCGACTAGACATGGATGACATCAAAGGATCGGCCGCTGAGATAGTTTTGACCCGCTGAGCTCCAGACGACCCTAGCGAATGCAATCCATGATGTGCATCGTGATTCCATTCCAGAGTCGAATTTGTGTTGATTTTGAAGTCGGCAGTGTAGATAGTTAGATATGCGTGTNCATGGGTGTTCTTCCAAGTAAACCGGATCGTACTATCGACAAGAGGTATCAGAATAAGCCCAATAAAAGACAGATGATGATGACTACTAGTTTGTTCCTATGTAGGGCAAATCTTTTGCAAGGTGGACTGTCTGAGAACGCGATCCTGGATAAACATGATGTGCCAACGTAGAGATAAACCGCTGATAGATATGTTACACAATCAGTAAACAATTCGTCGTTGGCCCGTGGATACTGACGCGGTTCTGCGCAAATAAACCTATATCGCAAGGCCCCAAATCCTCAAGGTGAGGGTATTTACCATCCTCCTTCCATGTAACAGTTACGTCGCTATCCGGTTGTAGGATCGAGTTGGAAACAGGAAAAGTCGGGTACAGGGAAGACAGCGCGAGTTTACATTGCAGCGAGATGACCAGGTATACACAGAATACAAACCGGGACATGTTCGAGGATGAGGGTTGACTTACAAGAGGAATACGTGCACCCGGGTCCATATACGGACTCCAAGCTCAACGGCACTTCAACTTCAAAAAACAAGGCTATTACATATATACGATCGCTCACCGTACATATTCGCGATTAAATCCTTCCTGTACTAGATATATAATACTCTAAAGTCCCATATCATCATTTAATCCACTCGTACTTTTCTGAAAACATTTCGAGACAGCCCATCAGAGCCAACCTCTGCTTTCCTCTCCAGGCGATACCCACCTGATAAAATTAATGTCAGTATGATCATGCGTAGGAATGGTTGCTAAATCGACTTACCCAATTTGGGGAGAACCACTGCCCATACTAGCCAATAAACGGCACCGAGAAGGATAAGGCCAATGCCTACTACAACGTGCAACCAATAAGGAATATCCTCGTAGGGCTCGTTGCCGGGTGCTGGAGGTACCAAAGGCGCAATGACAAGGAATACATTCGATAGGAAGAAGAAGACTGCGACCGGTAGGGTAGCACGAACTGGAGATGACCAGCCATAGTGATCCTTCCTCAAGTAAATGACGATGAGCCCGAAGGAGATGAGGGTGTTGAAGATATTCAGAGGGTACGAAATTAGATTGAGAAGGAAGCTATAAGCGTCGCCTCCTGGAGGCTATGGAAGAGAGGTCAGATTGATCCCGCCGCCGCGGTCTGCGCTAAAGTGCTTACTGCTAGAATGATGATCAAGGTGACGGCCCATTGAAGAGCAAGACCGGCGAAGGGACTCGAGAATGGCTTATTTGAGGCCCAGAATTT
Organism: Chondrostereum purpureum; assembly: GCA_004354395.1. NCBI lineage: Eukaryota > Fungi > Basidiomycota > Agaricomycetes > Agaricales > Cyphellaceae > Chondrostereum > Chondrostereum purpureum. The sequence continues at coordinate 29,124 of LBLO01000236.1, read as the reverse complement.
GGAGAAGGGGAGAACACCCTCACGCCCGAGTTCTTGGTTGATGCGACCTTGCGAGAATAGTACAGACAGCACGTTTCCAATGGCCGACAACGCGATCAAAACTGAGACGGCCTTGTTGGCGGAGTCTCCGAACATGATACCTTCAACACAATTAGGAACCGAAAAGACGAGGATTCACGTAGGCGCCCACCAAAGAATTCTGCAGCAAGAAGCCTCTTTGAGGAAAGGATAGTCTCCTGTTCATTGAATATTTTAGAAAGCTTTACCAGGGGCCAACTAATTTGCAAACCTTGGGGACAGCAGCAAAGAAAGCGATGTTGGTGAGCATATACAGAATCATAACAAGGATGATCGCCAGTGGTGCAGCGCGTTTTACAGTCTTGATTGGACTTCGTATCTCAGACATGGCATAGAATGCATTTGAGTATCCTGGAGGAAAATTAGCGGGGAAAACCATAAGCAAGGACAACCATACCAATGTAAGCCCAGATGACATTATACAAGGCACTGACAAAGGAGTTGGCATCTGTTTTCGTTCCTTCAAAGGCGTTTGAAAAGTTATCTGGCTTGCCACCAGGGACGCGCTAGAAACTGATGAGTTTTGTACAGGTAAAAGACTCGGGATAGACGTACCCCTGCTAATGCGGCAAACCCAGTACAGATGATGAATAGGAGAACTACAATCTTGAATGCCCCGAGAACGTTCTGGAGCCAAATTCCGTATTTCGGCACGATGCCATGAACCAGAAGTGCGAATGTAACGACGGCAACACCGATAGCCCTTTGATTCCATCTATCCACCTCCGTACCAGCAGCATTGAGCAGCATTTCACCTGTACTGCATAATATTCAGATCCCGTACAATTAATTCTTGAAATCAGACTCACTAGACAGAGTTTCCCGCCGGCCATCCTAACAAGGCTGCGTAGATGGCGTACATGCAAGTGATTAAATAGAGAGGTTTGCGATAGAAATATTCAAGGTACTAAATTTGGGTCAATGACACTTACAACACGTCAAGAGTAAAGCAAACGGACATTCTTTTCGCCACCAGACCTTGGAAGTGCAGTTGCCCATTCCTACGAAAAAGGTAAATCAAAGGCAAGGAAGATGTGAGGGATATTTATACCAAATAAACAGCGAGACCTGCAGCAGCAATGATGCTCCCTATTACCCACATGAACAACGCGAGTCCAATGGATCCTGTGGCGCCAACGATGGATGCTGGGGTAGCAAAGATACCCTGCAAAGATTGAGAATAGCACATACATCGTGATCCTGAAAATAAACGTACTGTTCCAATCATCCTATTCGCGATGAGCATAGTCGCCGACAGCGTCCCCAGTCTTCTGTTCCCTTCCGGCACGGCATCGAAAGACTCTCCGTCACTATCATCCGCTGGTTCTGTGTAATACACTGGTCTTCCAGCTTCCGGGTCTTTCTTCGTCGGGTCCACTTTCCTGTCCACATTTGAGGGATGAGAGTCCGTCGACATTTTGAAGTGGTCCGTGGAAGACACGAAAAAAGAGCTTCGGACACGGGAATAGGATCAGCCTAAGACTTGTGATCGAGAACAGATCGAGAGTGAAGAAAWTTTTCCGCTTTTACATGTTCTTCGAGGGAAAGTGTGGCGTGCTTATTCGTTCGTAAGGTGTGATTGAACGACTTTTCGAAGCGAGCCAGATGGAGCTCAAGCATATGTYYTCCCTGCGCYGCCATTGAATTCATTCGAGATCCGGGAGGCCTTGGCGCTACATCCCACAGTTACAAGGGGTAGGSCCCCCCTCGTTCCCCTGGCTTGACCCCCAGAAACATCTGGTAATAGCAGTCAAACTTGCATGCATCACATCTAGGCATGAAAAAATCCACATTTCCACCAGAGTGTTGACACATTGCGTGACGGACGACAGCAGGCCACCAAGCACAGTTTGTGCAGGCAAACTCAAGGGCAAGACTTGGAAATGTTCACGGGAGGCTCGTCGCTACTAGTAGCGTGAAGAAAGTTCAAGTAACTGCATCGGGAGAAGGATTGCTCANGGCGACCAAAAGGAGCCAAAAGGGGTGTGAGAAAAGGTCCCGTCAGAGACTCGAATGAGTCACGTACTGTCACGTATGACATCGCAGCGCCTCACTGCACCTACCTATGCACACAGGCTCAGCACAAGAAAGAGTATTGGCACAGATTCGCACTGACAATAAGTTAATATTGCTCTAATCCAGAGGACCACGTTTATACTTCGTCAACGCGTCAAACGTTTGGTTGAGCATTTTTTTCATTGACAAATTTGCATGTGTTACGCCACGTATCTTCAGTTGGACTTTCACATCCTGCTGAAAAATTATAATTTATAGGATACCGCCGAGGGAGCGATAGCAATGTCCTAACTTCCATGAAGTAGGCATCAGTAGTAATACATGACATGTAGAATGTCCCATCCAGTCGGAAACCTCATATACAATGGGAGGCCTTGGGCAACNGGGGGAAGCCTAACTTAACACCCACAGAAAAAAATAACAGCCAAAAGTTATCGATTCACGTCTGTGCAGCAGTGACTTCGGCATCACCTTCTAAGTGATCATCTTGCACATGTTGTTCCAAGTCCTAGTAGCACTTATTAGACTGATTGAACGAGGAGAGAGATATGTGCACCGTACCTCTTTCATAGCGAAACTAACCCCGCATTGAGTGCTAGACCCTTCGAGGCGCCAACGACATTGAAATACATGATCCGACACTTCAGTATTCAACTCGTTCTCGAGACGAGCTATCGTTCTCTTGAGATCCGAAATTGTCACCTTCTTGTTCTCAAGGTCACCCTCCAGCTCCTTGCATTTTTTCTCCAGCTCGGGCTGCTCACCTGCCCTCCGCCGAACTTCATCATTCGTGCGCATATCCTTCTCCATCACGAACATGGCCATGTCCCGCCATTTGTTTCTGTCAACCTCCATCTTTTGAATTTGAGCCTCCATCGTCTTGCGTATAAGTTCAACCCCTTCCGAGGTCTGCTTTTCCGCAATCTCGATACGCTTCTCCAATTCCGCATTCTCATCCTTCACCTCGGAAATCCGCGCCTCAGCCCGCATGTACAAGTCCCTGAATTCATTTTTATCCTTCTCCGCCAATGCAGCAGCAGACTTTGCAGATTTTGCAGTGAGCTCCGATTTCTTGTATTCTCCCTCCCCCTTGTCCAACCGATCTTGGAGTGCCTTTTCACGAGCTCGAGACTGCTCTTCATTCAACAGGATCTGTTGTCGTAGCTTCTCAACTTCGGCTTCAAGTGCTTGTACCACAGGTGGGGGATCTGAAGCAACAGGTGTGGCGCGTAGCTGACGCTCAAGGCCCCGAGTCTGGATTTGTTCAGCGACAAGATCAGCGCGGAGCCGGGCAATCTCAGAGTTCTTCTCCTCTAAGACAGCCATAGCCAATTCGAGGCGCTGAGATGTCCTCTCAGGAGATGGGGGCTGCAAAAGGCATCAGTGGGCAGATAGCGGGAATATGTTGGAGGTAGACGGTTACCGGGAACGAGGAAGAAATCGGAGGTCTCACTGAGGGTGTTNGGGGAACTATGTCTGTGGTTTCTATCGGTCGAGGTACAGACAGAGAACGTTCCTGTAGTACAGAGGGAGATCTACGAATAGGAGTAGAAGGTGGTTGTTGAGAAGAGTGTCCGTTGGGTATTGAATGGACAGCATCAATTGAAAGCAAGGGTTGCGCATCCTGTGACGGATATATCTGAGAAGAGGACACCTACATCAAAGTTAAGAATTGCGCGAGAGCAAATGCGAAGGTAAACACGCACGTCGGCGTCGTTCCCAGAGCCTTGTGTTCCGACAGGTGGCCGCCCTGGAAGATCTTGTGTAATCGCCTCAGACTGTGGTTCAACATCGTCGTGGTCGCGGGCTGCCAATTCCTCCAACAGATCCTGTGTTGATTCTTCTTCCTCTTCCCTTAAAACGATTTTATCGACTGGACCAAGCGAGGCCGATATGTCTTCGTCGTTCGTTATCGAGTCATCGTTCGCGCTTGTCTTCCCAAGGATGGACTCCATCATACGCTTCACGGGTGGGAAAAATCCATTTGCCTTCCGTTGCTCTATAGCACGTCTGGTTGCTGCCTCTGCTAATTCTCTGCCCCGTTGTTGGATTGCTGGGTCCCTCCCATCGTCGCTGATGTCAATAGTTTTGCGCTGTATTCGAATGAGAGAAGGTCCCTTAACCGGGGAGCCATCACTAAATTGTTCAATGGATTCGACACCGGAGGTCTCCTGAGAAGGTTTTGGCACAGAGACAGGGAGCAAGTTACGGAAGATGCTGGGTGAACCCATCTCCAAAGGTCTAAGAGCTTTGCCCGACGACTTGGTGGGAGACTTCGGTTTCATCCGTCCAACAAAAGAATCCTTACGTCGGGGAGGCGTGGGTTCTGGTTGAGATTGTGACTGTAACGGTTGGGATGGTTGAGAATTTGTATTATTCTCAGCTTCAGTCTCCGGAACAATCTCATCAACAGGACTTGCACGCCTGGACGTACGAATGATAGGTAGAGGTATTGTTATGAGTTCCCCACCAGCTATATGACCATCGAAGGTTTCTAGATGGGACTGTTCTTGTAGCTGAGTAACGCCATCCTGAAGCAACAAGTCGTCAAATTCTTGCAGTCGCCTGGCGGATTTTGGACTGAGAATAGGGAAGCTCGAATTTGAACGGTGCTTAGCGATCGGAGATGGATACTGGTGGAAATCCTCATCGATAGAGTGGCTTGGTGAGGCGGGAGGAGAAGGCGCAACGAGTGACACAGTTTCTTTTGGCTCCTCGCGGTGCCCTTCGGGTGGTGTTGCCCTACTCCTTCTTCGACTTCTGACGATGGGAGTAGGAGAGGGTACTTGCGGGGATAGAGCAGTCGGCTGGGGATGTTCATCATAGGAAGGTGTGATTGCACGCTCTCGTCCTTTGCTACTTGTAGAGACGTGACTGTTCGAGTGCTTTGAGCCTTCCGGTCTTTTGGGCAAAGACTTCCGTTTCGCAGGTGCAGATACTCTCAAATCAATATGCACACTATCAGCTTCCCTGTAATTAACGAGTTAGAACGGTAGTACACATATTGAAGATGCTAGGTCTGACTCAATTCTGCGCCGTTTTGTAGGCTGTGTACTATCGTCCTCCTCACGAGTAGTGTCCCTATTGCGTTTGTTTGTAGTGATAGTTGTTTCTGTACCCGAATGAGTCTCACGTCATGAGGTGAATGATTGAAAAATGTACCAAGTTTTGTTCTATTCTTTGCAGTAGAAGTGGAAGAACGAGATGATGGTTTAGATAGAGCCGAAGCAACAGATGCACGAGGCTTCTTTGTGTTTGTAGAGGACGTAGCTATTAGAAGTAAGTCAGTTGGAGAATAAGCATAGACAACACTGGGGTATTACAAGCCCTGTTCTTCATGCTAGCCCTTTTCTTTTTCCTTGCTTTCTTCTCTTTCCAGGCCTGGACGGCATCAGGCGTTACGTCGTGTTTTGGAACCCAGCTTTGTGGCCATGGTTTACCATACTCATCCACCCCTGCCCATCGAACTTTGTAATTCTTCTTGTTTTCGCCAGTGACTTCAATAACCTCCCATAGATCTTCAGAGTCACCTTCTTTTGCAACAAATTCTGTTTCTTGTTCCGACATGAACTGTGCTAAATCGTCTTCATCAGATTGCATAGTGGGGTAGCTTGTGATAACTTTTGGTGGTGGATGTTCAACGTTCAACTGCAAGCGCGAATCAGGACAGGCACGTGACTGCATGCATCCCTATTCGGTCCGCGCAATCCGTTCATGTAGATCGAGGTCCATATGTATCTATGTGTCATTCGTACAAGTACTAGTAGTAGCTGTTAGAGGACTCTTCTTCTAGGTGAAGATAACTTCTCTTCATCTATTTCTTAGTGTTTGCTAATGCAGTCCGGTTCTGATTTCCGCCCAAACTACAAGATCTGCTTGTACTAATGTCGAGTTGCTCCCCCCTAATACTGACTTACTCTGAGTCTGAGCTCATATGTTGATGAATACTACCGGAATCTGTTTTGCTTGACTACGGGGCTTCCGAGTCAACGTCGCTGGTCACCGAAACACTGCATATGTATGCCACATGCAGTACACTCACCCATGAGTCCATGACGACGATTGCGGGGGAGCACTATATAACTCCACAATGATTCCCTTGTCGCTCTATATCAAGCTGGTCTTGTTATTCCCGTACCAAAGATGTCGATCGCTGGCCGACTCACCTCTAACTCTACACGATTTACTGTCCTAGGCACGGTTATTGCACAAGCGCTGATAGGCATAGTTTTCCTGGTCATCGGATCTCTGGTCTCTACTCAGCTTGGTAAATGATTTCTAAGTCTCTTTAATGGGGATTCTGACCAGTCTACGGACTCATAGACAGTGTCTTGGTTGACGATTCCCTTCCTCGATTTACGATTTACTTCCACGTCTTCGTATACCTCTACTTAACGATATCGTCATGCGTCGGGTATGTTTTCAAGCTCACCATCAGTGCATTTAGTCTCATTCTCACCTAGAATTTATGCCATCACGAAACGTCGCCGAAAGGCCATGTCTTTTTTCATATCCCTCATGGTGATACACTTCCTCACTTGCTTGGTTGTTGGAATCCTGGAGCTTGTGCTATTGTTCTGTCCACCTAAACCCAAACTGGTCGAAAAGTGTGCAGCCTCAGGGGTTGGCGACTTTGTTCTGTCATTTTGCGAACCCTCCAAAGGGCTCAAAGGTGTCATCGTGACCCTGTTCATTGGTATATGGTTGCTCGAGATATGTTGGTCCCAGTTTCCACACTGCCTCATTACCGCTCTCATACATTGAAATTCACAGTTGCAATCATAATTTCGAACCAGTATTCATTAATTCTCGGCCAGTCAGACCAGAACGATGCGTGGAAAAAGTTCTCATGGGACGCCACAGACTGANTTTTTTGTGTAGTTAGGAATTAATGAATTATCTATATTTATATCCACATTTTATGAAGGAGCGCAACTAGTGTACAGAAAGCTCCAGGACGAGGGAATGCTACAGGTATATAATGTGTCTCTAAGATTAGTCCGGAAGGCTCCACATAAATGATTTTCCTGTCTCTTCACCATGACAGAAACTCTCCCTGAAACATGCAAGTTTAGTATTCTGTAACACAGGACAAGTATGCTACACTTACCCCAAAAACTTCAGAGCAGTAATTGCAGGAGGACGATTACCGCCGCGGCCGACCGCTGCCCTCACTTTCAACGCACGTATCGTCAAGAATTCCCACTGGGCCTTTTCTCCTACAGGAGTCCCATCAGCTGTCCAAGTTCGTAATGCAATCGTTCCATCCGCAGTGCCCGTCGCGAGAATGCCGAGGTGAGAGTATTCGCGCTCGTGGAAGGCTAGAGAAGTAATCATCGGCCCAGACGTGATATCCAATACAATTATTGTGCGTGCATTCACGGTATGCAGACAGAGTTTTGTCTGTGAGCAAGTTGCGACGAATCCCTTAGAGAGATCCATAAGTCTTCAGAAGAACGTCTGGCCAGGTTTGTGCTCACAGTGCTTTCGTTTATACCAACAAGATGTACAGGACTCTCGTGCCATATTGATCGAACATAAATTCCTCGGTTGAGATCCCAGAGGGCTGCACTACCATCTTCGGACCCACTGACGACAATAGACCACGATCGGGATGCCGAAACACACAACACCTTACCGGTGTGCACCCGCATAATGTGTGACAGGGAGATGCTCGTCCGTTGCCCACCACCACGATGTATCTTCCACAACCTTACAGTGTGGTCACTAGAACCTGTGACCAGATTAGAGGCGTCTGCAAATGCCACGCAAGTACAGTATGCAGACTCTATTACTTGTATGAGCTGTAAAGGAACAACTTGAGCAAACCAAACGCCAAGAGTGTAATGATATCAATTGACCTTGTTGTCCACCATCAAGCGTAGTTCGTCTGTCCCGGCTTGTGAAGCACCCCATGTAACCTGTTCGTGCGGGTGCATTGGTACAAATGCTTCTCCCTCGGCGCAGGGTATGATCTTTTCACCAATCATGTCGAACGTTAGATCACGGACCGGAACCGTTGGACCCAGATCTGTTACAGCGTCAGAATACGAACGCTCCTTTTCTGACAAGAGCAAATCACCTTTGAAACATCGGCTGCCTTGAATCAGCAAGTGGGAGTCCTCTTCGATCCCGAAGATCGTACCTATGGGCAGAGAATGGGCACCATGGTTGTACCGCTGTGGATGAGGGGTGGTAAACAGTTTCCGCGGTGTTTGTCCGACTACAGATGTTATTTAGTCAGCGGGGGAGGTAGCTGCGAGTCTCCAACTCACAGTTGTGAATTATCCCCACAGCTGCTTCACGTTCTAGTTCGTCTGTTATCGAGTCCAGGTCTAATGAAGACTTTAGCATGTGCGGTTAGCCACAAGGATGCAAGGATTCATACCAATAGATCCTTCATAAGAAAACGGATGAAAGACATTCAGAGAATCAGGATCGCCTTGCTTGCAACCCCAGATCAAATCGATCCACTGTGGAAGGTACTCGCTGACATGCGGACTTTCGAGGGCACGACGGTTCATGACAATGAAAAGCAATGGATCTTNCCTGGCCCATGGAGGGAGTTTAACGTCATGGATCCTTTCGCCGTTGTTCTGTTGCACACCGAAGTCGATGTTCGCGTAATTCTCCAAAAACCTGAGCAAGTACGAATGCAAGTAAGATAATGAGAAGATTACAGGGCCTATAAGACACGAACTCTGGACATGTAAAGAACTCCGGAATCAGCTCTCGAACGTCGCCACGAATATCCCGAGCAGCGGAGTCATATGCTCGAGCAATATCACTGGAATAAATGGCCGTGAGCGTGAGGAAGAAGCCAGTTGTGTAGATATTTACCTAAAGAGACGATCAGGTAGATCCCAATCACCGCCTTGTAGCGTTTTGAACATGTTTGTGAAAGGTGCCATTCTTATCAAGAAATGACAGACGATCATAGAAGAACTGAAGTGAGTTCCGTAATGAAATGGTTTTTCGTCGACGCTCTGCAAGCTTTGGTACTTGATATGAGCAGCCTCTCGGCGTGCTTCAGTGAGGGCCCCCATTGGCTTTGTAAGGCTGACAGAGGGCAAGATCAGCAGGGCACCGCAACGGAAGAGGTCGCTGCGTACTCCCTATAGGTTTCTGGAGCTGATAGATCCAATGTCTGGGAACTATAGTCCTGTATGACCCAAGCTGAGGAACTAGTTCTTAGTAAGTTGTTCATGGCTGGAAATGAAGTGTCTCACGGAAAATGGGGTATTGAGTGGCGTCACTGGGTGTCCGTCCAGAAATTTGATTGATGATGCTGAGATATGTATACTGTTCAACTTATTAGTCCACGGTAGCAGCATACCTCTGATACTTCTACATACATTACTAATCTCTCTGGCTTGCCATCTTCGTTGAGCGGTCGACAACTCGTGCGCCTTTATGCCTTGAATAACTTTTGCGCTGACTTTGCCGAACAACGGCGTTCTTAGCAATCCAGGAGTAGAGGTGGGGATATCTAGACTTGTTTGGGCGGAGATGGCCGACAGCCGATGGTCAATATCCTGGCGTTTTGCTTTGTCAAGGAATACGACCAGGAGTGAGCGACTGTCTTTAAAGTACAGCTCAAGCCTGTTAAAACTCGTAGTTAGAACCACAAATCAGCCTGAACTTATCGAGACGTACGCGACATCGCGGAACAAGAACATTTTGCTGCTATGTGTCGCAATCTGCTCGTGAGACCTACATGACCAGATGAGAACATGAATGAATGGTCAGCTTGTTTGTTACCATCTTTGTGCGCGCTGTGGTCCATTGAGCTCGACGATACTGCCGGGAACAAAGAACAGACGTCGGGGAGCATCATGTGCGTCAATAACTTCCCCGTCGTCATTCTCCACCAACCCATCAAGCATATACAAGTGGGTTCTACCAATGATCAAGAGGCCAGCTGGGAAGTGATGTAAGACACTTTTTCTAGGAGAGGAAATGTAGTACCAACGAGAAGAGTCCACTCCGACCACTCTAGCTACGGTCCCAACGGCCTCGATAACGTCTCCTGGCTCCAGCTCATGGCGAACACGTCGGTGCTTGTCATCTTTGATATCTTCAGCAAGTTGACGGTCTACGATTGTGATCTCAGCTCGACATGGATGATCAGACGAGAGTGAATTAGATGTTATACCTTCCATATCTGTGGACGATACATCGTAATTATCGGACCATGGTGGGACCTCGATTTGAAGTGCAGAGTGTGCATCGGTGTCCGGAGCTTGAACATTGCGAGCTTGTTGTCCATTTTCAACGCGTACGCCAGCCGACTTGCTACTTTCTGCCTCCATCTTCTTCCTTTGTTGCCAGTTAAAAGAACATTGGCGGGTGCAAGAGGCAAGAGATCTACCTTATGCGGTGGGGNCCCTCGGTTTCATCCAAACGCCAGAGGGGACTTTCATTCCTTGACCACAGCCCACGCTCCGATGTGAGCTGCTGTGTCCACTGATATAGACGTCCGACCTGACGGCGATTTTCTCGCCTGAAACATTTGAGCTCCTTCAGTTGGCCAGTCAGGGATAGGTGGGATCCTCACAAGTCAAGAAGATTTTTCCGTAAGCGTTTTTTCTCGGATGCCCGTATAGTCTTCCTCCACTCCATGAGGCGTGTGATCGTCTTCAAGACCGCACGCTCCCCGACCTGCATGCTAAACCTCGCAGAGGCAATCCTTTGGCCAACCGATCGAGTATCAGCAACCAGAGCAGGATCCACCACTGTCTTCCCAGCCGATGGGCTGATAACACCTTCGGCAATGTGCAGAGAGCTCAAGATCTGGGGGATGTATTAGCATACGCAGCAGTGATTCTGGGTCNAAAAACCGTACCTCTCGCTTTTGGGAGCCTGCTACAACACTGTCCATTGCGAGGGCAAGGCCAAAGTGGGTCAACTTCTCTAATAGGCGGATGGTCTGTTGGCTGATTTCTGAATCCGCAGGGATAGCGGAAACTTTTCCAACGAAGAATGAATACGCCGACACGAATATCTGCGTGGTTTGTTGTGAACGAAATATCTGGCGGAATGTCGGGCTTGATGCATGTAAATTCATCAGCTGCTCGACTAGTATCTCCATATCGGATTCTGCTGCCGTAGAAAGGGTGCTGGCATCTACGGGTGCGTTTTCTAAGTCCAATGAACTGCAATGGAGAAAGGGCGGGAATACCTTCGGTCACCTCGGCCACTAGAGTATGCTTCGTAGCGGCCTTCAACCCAGCTTGTAACGATGCGAGAATTGTGGGCATAATTTGGGGACACTTCACAACATTCTCGGTTTGTTGCTCTTCAACCTTTTGTCGACCCAGAAGTAAACTGAATGCTGCAGTATGCACGGTGGAGTCCCAACTACCCGGCACAACGGTCTTCAAAACACTCCATCCACTTACTAGTTCGAATTTACGGGTGAAGGTGGAGGATATGTTGAGACTGATATTGATGAGCTGGATGATCTGACTAACTACGAACGGAGAGGGTTTATCCCCTAAGAGGAGCATGCAGATACGAGGCAATGGTAGGGCTGCACTGAATCGGGCATGCATAGCTGGATCCGAAAGAGTGGAAATGAGGATTTCTAGCACCATTTCAGCCTTCTCTCGGCTGTCTTTGTAGTCAATCCGAGATATTGAGGAGACGGGGGAAGAAGCTGCAAGTTCTGCCCAGGAGATGTCAGCTTGTGTTGCCGCGGCTTCCAGGATTATAGAGGTACTCGCCTTCGTTCAGGTTGGCAGCGAGGTAGGCAACCAGAGGCTTAATGGCATCGTCTTGACTGAAGTTGGCCTGAGCAGCAGNCCTCAGTGCGTCCACGACATAAGTAAGTGTTTCCAGCGTGTACCAATCCGTTTGGAGAACAAATAGCAACTTTCGTACTATCCCCATCTTTGCCACACGTTGTCTCCCATTGAACTTTTTGTAGCGACTGGTGATAAGAAGCGTTGTAAAATGTTCGAGATACACAACTTGTATTTCTTTCTTAGTGTGAGCCCATAGCTCGAAATCAAGAGCGATGGCTTTATAAGCCACGACATTGACAATGGTAGATTGTCTATTCAATGTGAGAACGCGTGTGCCTCAGAGTTGAAGGTAAACGTACTCGGGCGATCTAAAGTTGACTCCCAAGAATTCAAATAACGTCTCAAAACTTGTCATGTTGATCAGATGAGCCTTTGAGCGTAGGATATCAGCAAGCACTTCGTATCCACCTATGACCAAATGAGCATCTGCGACAAATATAACTAGATAAAACAACGTACGAAGTTTTTCCATATCCTCAGAATTCTGCCAGTTATTTTTCAATCCGTCCGTCAGAACAGTGATTGTCCGTGAGATCTCATGAACTGTCTGATGAAAGTCAACAGAGAGTTACGTCTCTTGAGAGTAATATTTACATTCGCCACCTGAACTAGTCGCAAAAGGATTGCCGCTCCTCCCACCTTCCATAACGCCGTATCCATACAAGATGCCTTCACGACTAAAACGTCTCCCGAGCATTTGAACTCCGTGTTAAGTTTATTACACCAAATAAACCCATGCGAGCCCGACTTCTCAGCAGTCTTTGGAGACAACGAGAATATCATACTAGATTCGGGTATACCTAGTCCATCCTTAACAGCTTTCATAAGAGGGAGAGTCTGAACTCCGTTTGTCATTGGCTTCACTGATGCCACAGTCGTAAGAAACATGTTTAGTGATGTCGATGCTTCGTATGTGAGGAATCGGACGAGAGATTGATCTTGAAAGTTTCCTGTGTACCTAGGACCCAGATGATGAATGAGACGGGGAATATCGTCCGCTATATATCGGTCAATATCCCATCAAGGACGTCAAAACAGAAGCCTCACGAAGTGGAACAGTGATAAGATGCGAGGATGCAATACACCAACTCATACCCACTTTCATCTCATCCTCATCGCCTATAATGTACTGCATTGTCTGCGAGAAATACTCTGACTTGGGATAATTCCATTGCAGAGGGTCGTGCAGGACACCATCAATGAAAACACCTAGAGGGAAACTCTCAGCGCCAGAAAACAGCCGTCCGAAGAGAACCGTACGAATTGTGGGTTGGGACACCCGGCTGGGGTARTGAATGAGGGTGATGTGGGTCCATCGGGCTTTGTGTATAGAAGACTTGCTAAGAATGGCGGTTTCCGTCGACTGTAGCTCCAGCTTTCCGTCTGGCCGGATACTCAAGGACATAAACATGCGAGAAGATGTCCGGGCGGTAAATATTGGATATGTTTCCGCTGGAAGTTTCTCTACCCAAACCCAAATCTAGGAAAAAGTCAATTCACGAGACACGAAGGTTGAGTGATGGAAGCAGATTACCATGAAAGTGAATCCAGTCGATGGGAGGCCGCGGACTCCATCATGCGACAGAGTCAGAGTCGCGCGAGACTCCAGTGATATATGCTCCATCCAACGCGATTTCATTGCAGACCGAATCACATCCACTGCCTCGACGTTCAATGTGTCATCCTCTCTAATCGTCCGTTTAAATGCGAGCCGAGCATCGGCGGTCGTGGTTCCCATGTCAAGCAACTTCCGAAGCAGCTTGTGTACAACTACACGCTCGCGATCAGAGAGGTCCGCAGCCTGTAGCAGGTCGCTAGCAATCCCTAAAGTGCTCATTACAGCTTGGTTTCGGTGGCATGCGGTACAAAGGTGTTCGAAGACCTTATATATACCAAGACGGCTGGATTGAAGGTGAATTCTGAATCGCCAAAGTATGCCAATGGCTTCCGGCCGGCGGATTGTCCCTATACGAGCGCGGAACTCGTTGATATGGTTCTCCAAGTTTTCTTCGTTACTGCCGTCGACGGCTGAGAATATGCCTGCGAAAGCAAAGTCGCGGAGCGCAAAGGAAAGCAGAAGACCTAGTGTCATATTGGTCGTCCGCGGGTCACTGGCAAGTGGGTCGAGTGCGTGTTCAAAGGATTCATATCCAACAGAAGTCTTTTGAACAATGTTAAAGAATGGTTGAGTGGTGTGAAAGAGAAACGTACACGAAAGTATTCCGCGTTCTCTGGATAGCCATCCATAGCTTCTGAAGCTATCACGAAGGCTAATCGAGTAACTTGTAAGACCTCTTCCATGACTTGCTCCTCGGGTTCTATCACCATAGGTTGACTCTCGGGAACAGCAGTTGATAATACACTGATCAACGCAAGAAAGCCATCCAGTTCCCGAAACACCTCCTTCGTTCTGCCATCCTGCAACATGATCCTCTCCATTTCCAAGAGAACCTATCACTTTTGAATTAGCTAAACAATTTAGGAAATAAGAAGTGGTTTACCTCTGCTTTGTTGCGTCTATCCTCAGCCAGTTTCAAGTTTTCGACTGACTGGCGCATGATTTCAATAAGAACATCTCTGGCAAAGTCCTCCGGGGCCAGTTCGGCATCCTCAAGCTCAGCTTGAGGCGCCAAACGCGGTGATAGGTCAAACCTAGCGCTCAGCGGTGTAAGAAGCGCCTTCAACATGGCATAATTGCGTGCAGCAGAATGTGGTGGTTGGTATATATATGCCGTACGACGTACCCGGGGCTGCCTCAATGTTACAGTATCTCCAGTCTTGCCCTGTTGCGGGGTCCGTCCGCGTCCATCCGTCCGTCCGCGCTGGCTCCGTAGACGGCCATCAATTAACACCATCTATGGCAATTAAAGATATCCTTAGATGGCTTGAAGTATGATACCATCTATGGTTGACCCTCGCTCACCTTGGACGGCCTAGTAGTATTGGCTCTACACGACTTGTTTTCAAGTCTATGGACACCTGCCCTACCCATCATGTTCGAATTCACCCTTGGACATAACCATGTACATCCCTAGGTTTTAGCCCCTCCATGCTCTGCCCTGGCTTGCCATGTGCGGTGTTTGTAGAGTCGCCGTCCATGGTTTCTCACTTCTTACCCTATGAGGTGTTTTACCTGCTGCCCTAGATGTCTTTGTTCTGTTCGCCAAGGTTCACCATACACCTATTTGATCAATGTTAGTAACTCACTTGACTATGTGAACTACAATCTCTCGGGGTGGTCAGCCTTAGATTCCGGATCCCTTAATGTGCAGATAAAGTCTCCTAAAGCATTCTAACAAGATGGTTTGCTACTCATTAATTGTGAACTTTTCCATACAATCTCGCATGAAATAACAAACTTTCAAAAGGAATAAAAGGGAGATTGTGAAGCCTCTAGGATTTTGCGATGGTAGTATATGGTATATATTGCTAATGAGTCTATGAGGATTCCAGCAACAATAGTCGTCATCGACCTCCCTAGTTTTCCCTTGTTTCACCGCTAGTCATGTTAAGAAAAGTGCATATATTTTTGTCTATATATTTTCTATGTCCTTTAACACGTTGAAAACATGCCTCTCAGATAGGTTATGTGCATGAATTTGGGAACTACAGGAAGAGTAGTATGGTGTGACTGCAGAAGTAATGTAGGGAGCTCAGGAAATCAGTGCAACACTGGAATTGATGCCTGAGTCTAGATGGTGTTTATCTAAGGTATATCTATGGCGAGGGTGACTGAGACATGGATGCCGATCATTCATTTATGTAGGGGTAGTACTTTTGTATCAGTGAAGGGTGTTACCTTGTATCCCATCCACGGTCTCACCAGCCATATCTATACGATGTACGAGGATCCCTGGTGGATGGTCCAATCATAATCATCCTTCAGGGCTGACGATTCGTCACCGCGGACGGCTTCCACTTTTACTCCATCTACGTTGTGGGCGCGGACGGACGGACGGACGGACGGACTGTCCAGCAATCCGTTAGCTCTCAGTATCTCGTTATGTAATATGTAAGCTACGAACCAAGATGGTCAGAGGTGATTTCCTAATCGGGGTACTTTACTTGCGAACCACCATCATGGCGACTGATCCTGTTGAGAGGATACCCAGCGAGCTTGTAGACTTAGTAATGCTCTACCCACCGCCATTTATCTTTTTGAATGACTCTACCTCCTTGAAAGCGACAACGGACGCCTTGCGTCGCCTGCTAGCAGAAGTCTCGGGTGTCTTTGCTCAGGTCAATGCAGCGACTTGCTTTACACCTCGCTTATTATATGACTATATCCTCAATCAACTCATGGAATGGAATGTCTCTTGGAAGAACCTCTTCAATTGGTCATTGTCGGATCGTGCGAAGTATGATAGCAATTTCGATGGATTTCTCGCCGGTCTTGCAACCGTTCATTCGCAGCTCAAGAAACGCATAACTATTGTCATTGAAAGGCCCGAAAGAATGTCTAGTGATGTACTAACACCACTGACGCGTCTTAAAGAGCTTGTAAGTTTCATTATCACGCGTTAAGTATGTGTCCTGAGACAACTTTAGACCCGTCTTGATCTCTCTGTCATTTTTGTGTCAGAGCTATCCTGGGAAGATGTTCGGCCTCCGCTAGGTGCATCTCCTGATCCCTATTTTATTGACATTGCACCTCCGACTAAAGAACGTAGGTTTAATCCCTGGAGAAAACATTCGAACCATCTGACAACCTCACTCAGAAATAGCTCAGTTCATCGCTTCCAGTTATCCAAGTACATATGACCAAGATTTCAAGGCCCTTTACTCTCAATTCTCTTCTACCATCTGCGACGTATACTACCCTTTCACTCATGATCCATACGAACTGTGTCGCCTTGCTGTCACACGATGGCCGGCATTTGTAGAGCCTGTCTTGGACGAACCACCCTCTGAGGACGTCCGAATGCGCCTCATCAAGAATCTCATGGTCTCCCTTGCCGCCACTCTCGATCACGACCCAAAGGCATCCGAAATACAAGTCCATTCGCTTTCACGACGATGCAAGTTCATTTTGTTAGCAGCATTCCTTGCCTCGTCCAATCCAGTTAAATCAGATCTGCGCATATTTGGAAGAGGTCTGGATGGAAAAAAACGCAAACCCAGGAGGAAGACTCGTCCAGGAGCGGGTAATAGCAAAAAGATACAAATCCCTGCAGAATATTCAGGGCCTTCGCCATTCCCTCTCGATCGACTTGTTGCAATGTTGGGTGTACTGTTAGAGGAGAACGACCCGAGCTCCGACCCAAGGCTCACTATCCCTGGGGAGGCCACTGACATGGAGATATCTAGGATTTGGGTCTACAGTTCGGTAAGTTTTAATCAGATGTGCGCAACATATTGTATTAAATTGCAAAACACAGATCACAGAGTTGGCACAGATGAAATTGCTGCATCGCACTTCTCCATCGGATAGACTGGACGGACCACCGATGTTAAAGAGCGGTATTTCTTACGAGACGGCTCTATCACTTGCGCGGGAATTAGAGGTACCACTGAATGATCTCTTATGGGATCCCAAATGAGCAATTACAAGTGTAGTATTTACTCTGGACATGTTGATTTGAATGACACCCCAGCTGTACATGCAGCGAACACACATTGATATCCAGTCTAACCCTAAAACAAAATCGAAAAGAAACACTGGAAAGTACATCTGCTACAACATTCCTAACAGAGTGGCCACAACCCCAGCAACGGCGGTCATCCATCCACCATTGACCCTTGACGCGGCATCTGTGGTAGTCGTCGACGCAGCCGCACCGCTGCTGCTGCTAGTCCCAGTCGCTGAGTTAGAAGCACTAATGACGCTGTTACTACCAGACCCATAGATCCTGATATAGTCGATATCGAAGTAAGCATTTGCGTAGTTCGATCCGTCACCCATAACGTAGTCTGTGTAGCAGGTTCCAGAGCATGTTTGGGGGAAAATGGAACTAGCTCCGGCGAAATCTATCGCATCTGTTTGAGCTCATATGAAGCTTAAAGAAGTGGATGACCACATACCACCACACAAAGTGATATCAAGGATAAGTTGTTGCGCAGAAAAGAACTCATTGATATTGCATCCTCCGTTAGGCCAGTTTCCTACAGGGGTTCCAAGCGCAGATGTATCAATCGAGCTCGTGGTCTTAGAGACTGCATCGGGGACATTCGCTCTGGGGAAGAACCAAATCCTGAGGAACCACGCAAATGAGTTCAATATCACCTTCGAGGAGTCAGTGGGCACCGCTTACGAAATTCCACTCTCTGCAAATTCAGTGACAAAGACACCTCCGCCACTATTTGCGAAGCCTTCTCCATACGAAGTGCCTGGTGTTGTGGTGATACAGCCCTGATTATTATTCGCATCGTGGTCGCAGTTTGTCGAGTTGATCAAAGTAGAAGACTGAACGGGGTCAACCTGAGTACATCCAGTGGTCGTGTGGAGACCCATTTGGCTGGTAGTCATGAGGTTGACAGCTTCCATAATGTCGATTTCGCCACCGACGGGCCATCCAGGCGCTTGAGACCACCTGCGTCTATGAGCAACCGGCGAAACCAAAATAGAACGTGTGAGATGTTCTTACCAAGCGGGCCAAACAGAACACTATAGGCCACCAATTATTATCAATGATGTTCCAAGGGACAGCAAAGACTTCCAGTACTTACACCGTATGGAATATGATAGAAATCTGCCACCCAAAGTGTCCCAACCTCATACATATCAGACGACGCAATCCTAACCGTATTCCTCTTCTCATTGTATGGAACGGTCGAGGTGTTATCTACCTTTATAATTGCGTGGCTTGTTGCCGAGTCGACATAGGCAAGTTGTGAAGATTGGGCGGTGGACGCGGAAACAAAACTAGCGATACGTAGATAATTGGAACTAGGGTCATAAAGCGAAAATGAATCGGAGCGCTCACTTGACGTCTCCATTCGTCAAGTTGTCGTCTGTGGTATAAACGGCTGTCAGTRGTGGGATAGACTATCTGCGGAGGAAACAACACGCACAGTGATCATAGAACTCCCAATCGTTGAAGAACGTTGATCCTGAATAATCTTTGACAAGATTGTACGTCGCGGTTGCATGAATAACGGTAGGAGCCAACCCCACAAAGAACAGGAAAGAAAATTGAACCATGTAAAGTCAATAGGGGATTGCTACAATGGTTGGAGACGTCAAGGAGAAATACGGGGTATTGAGAGAGAATGTGTTGGTTTGGAAAAACAGTGAAAGGCAGTGAGTCACCGGAATAAACGTTGCAGCGATGGTTTGAGACTAAAATATATGTGACTTTGCAAAGACGGCCTGGCCCACCCTTCATGAGAGTTGATAGGGGTTTGATGCCTGATTGTCAGGATCACCCTGTAGTGTCCGTTCAACACCATAAAATCCAGGACATTGGACGCGCCCAAATCACGTCCAATAACGTTACTTGCAACATAGTCAAAACTAGTAGGATGCTGGCAAATATTCAATAAGGAAGCTTGATGACGAGAAAAGCCATCCAAAATTGTGTTGGAGTGAGAAGTTGACAAGTAAAACCAAAGTAAAACGGTTGGAAAAGGGCCACTGTTGTGGAGTGACTGGAGTCGCAAGTCCAAGTTGCAACAAAGACCTCACGTGGGCGTGCATCTAAGACTCAGAGTGCCAAGTGTTTGCCCCAACGCCACCGTGCTGCTCAGCATTTTGGCTGGAGAAAGTGTCAATTCCAGGTTGGTCAAAAGACACACATTCTATGTGGTGATTATTACAAATTTTATCTCCTATGATTCTAAATGAATATCAGGGATACATAGTTGTGCTAAACAGTGCGCCTCTTAGCATTGATATTGAGATGATTTCCTACATGCAATGGAGCAAAGAAATCACGGAAATTCCGTATGTCAGCCAGCCTTGTCCAAACAAATTTCAGTGTGTTTCTCCAAGATCTAGCAAAGATTTGACCCACGTAGTACCAACAATATCCATCTCGAACGATCCGAAAATTGTGCCGAATACAATATAGCTAGATAAGATTTAGATTGAAGTATACAAGTTAGTGGAGAAGGGATAACCCACAGCTCTGCCCAGGCGAGACTGTATTTGTTAAGTGAATACATCAGATGTAGAATCTTGGTACCTAGTGGAAAGACACTTACTTGAGACCAAGACACATCCTGGGACCCCGAGAGAAAGGGAAAAAATAGTTGGTTGTGAGATGTTTTCCTCCGTCTTCGAGCCAACGTTCAGGAATAAATTGATCTGGTTTATAGAATATATCGGGATTTTCATTCAAAAAGGTTATACCTGAAGATACGACGGTCTGGGACGGACCGGATGAGCGACAAGAATTTAAAAGTATGCGCATAGAAATTACCCCTTGTGGAACCATTACACCATCTATCCATGTATCCTTGGGTTGCACGACTCGAGCAAGAGGGGATATGACGCCGCCCGCTACCCGGAGGGCCTCTTTAATAAATGCGGTCTTGGAGTGTAATATCAGCCTAAAATCTGTACAAACCATTCCAACTACTCACTAAATAAGGAAGCTTTTCGAAGTCCTCAAGCTGGACACTACGACCGCTGCTTGGCACGATCCCCCGAAGTTCATTGTAAAGTCGTGCTTGTACTCGAGGTGTATACAATGCATAGAATGTTC
Organism: Chondrostereum purpureum; assembly: GCA_004354395.1. Lineage (NCBI taxonomy): Eukaryota > Fungi > Basidiomycota > Agaricomycetes > Agaricales > Cyphellaceae > Chondrostereum > Chondrostereum purpureum. Next base: position 8,579 of record LBLO01000236.1, on the reverse strand, counting down.
CAACAGTCAGAGTGTTTCCGACTGTATCAGAACCCGCTGAAAGTAGAGCGACAGCTTCATCGCACAAAGACTCCCTCCCCAGTCGGGTATAACGGCCAGTTCCTCCCTCCTCGGTCTCGTTGATCAGATAATGATAGATAGTATCATGTTGGGCGCTCTGGAGCTTGCTTGGATCTTTCAGGAATTTATCCACCTGTACAGCAGATCTTGAACGAAGATCTAGTAGTGTTTTATAAGGTGGATAGAGGAAGACCATGATGGAGTCAGGAATCGATGTGACGAAGGGGAAATGCTTCACCACCCATGCTCCGGGCATTTGGTCGATGGCACTTGTCAACATCGGGTCAGCGAAATTTTCGTCATCCAACAAATTGAAGCAATCGTCGAAGCAGTATGCGGTGATGATGTCGTGTGTCAAGCTCCTGAAGGCAAGATGGGCATCTAGAGTATTAGCCGTAGAGGCGTCGATTCTTGAAACCAGTTTGTCAACCTGGGGGGATGTGTTTCATAGGTGTCACAATCAGTGAAGAGCACTTACTTTGTCATGTATGACCTCTTGCAATCTCAGGATTGCCTGGCGAGAAAAGAAGGGCGCCAGGATCTGTCGGCGTGCCTTCGCTGCTGTAGGGTTCGTCATTGTAACAACGGAGTCGGTCAAAACAAGAGCATGATAAAGTCTTGGATCTTTGGTGAAGGTGGACCCGGAAGAGTAGATATCGAGGTATGCCTCCGCCCGACAGAAATGGAGCTAATTTGTGTCAGCAATGTAGGTGATACTAGGGCAAGACATACGTACTCTGTCGGGCCCTATTCTGACAACAGGCCCTAGGAAAAGTTGTCAGACACGCTGAGAGATACAAAGGCGTGCTCTTACCATATTTCTTGTGCAGTGCAGCGATATGAAAGAGCATATCTCCAAAACGAGCCAAGTCATAGTATAGCTCGTACCATCCAGAGGCAGCTGCTAGTTTTGGCCCCGGAAAGTCTTTGAGTGGATGCCAGAGGAGACGATACAGTAGGACATAGGCACTGTATCCGACTGACAGAATCAAGACCACCGCAAGCCAGGTATATGCAACACTGAACATCGTGTGTTATCGTTCCTAGGAACTCTTGTTCTGCTATCGGGACGATGAGGACAGGGCAGGAAAAACTTCGACGATGACCAAGACTTGGTAGTTTTATTGAGGTTTCACTAGACCCATATTTTTTTGGTCGCCGGCTCACATCCTCGAGGTAGATAACTGAACTGGTTGGAACCATCTGCAGTAGTTCAATGCTGTGTATATACATGCACCTTGGCGAAAGCTGGGGTAAGGTGTGGGGGCGTTTCTGAAAGGGACCGTGATGCCCGTTCCAACAATAACAACAACATGTACTATTTTCATCATCCTGATGTAACTCCGAGAGTTAGTCTGGGTTAGTACTAAGCCAAGGAAGTTGGTATTTCCATAAGTACTGGAATCTTGATCTTCGACGTTTCTTTAATTGACCGGAGATTGAAGTAACGACCCTGGCTGGACAGGCATGTGGTGGGTAAAGATACAATTTCAAATCTGCCCCAAAAGCACCCCAGCTGAATGTAGGCGCACCAGTAGCATCTGGTAAGTATAGAGTTTGATCAGTGTCAACTGTTGAAACTTCTCTAGCGCCCAAGTATTCTGCGGCTAATCGCTTGTACCAGGAATAAATCTCGAAGTTTCAGGAGTATACAGAAAGATGAGGAAAGCCTGCAATCTTCCTTCCAGTACTTGATAGTCTCCCCAAATGTCCACATCTCTTCAAGCAGACTATGTAATCGTCGGAGGTGGTATCGCAGGACTTGTCCTGGCTGCTCGTCTATCTGAAGACCCTGACACTACCGTCGTTGTGCTTGAGGCAGGTCCTGATGTTACTCARGAGAAAAACCATTTAGTTCCAGGTATGGCCAAGTTTTACGCGCACCTATATAACTCATGCTCAACGATGGACAGGTCTTGCGTTCGCCAACTATGGTAAGCCTGACATCCATTGGATGTTCAAGAGCACGCCACAAATCCATGCGAATGGTCGAGAGATCTTCCAGCCAAGGTACGCATATATTGTTGGTAAACTCCGACTCAGTGGTTTAAGGTAGAATAGAGGAAAGGCATTGGGTGGGTCTGGAATGGTGAACTACCTAGTGGTAGGACGGTGAGAATTGATTCATACACGGCCGGTGGTGCAACTAAAAATGTATGGTATGTAGAGGCAATCAAGCTGAATACGACGGTGAGTTTCAAGATCGTCCGCCTGRATGAGAACATGATGCTAAAACMCACCTTCAGCCATCGGGCGAGGCTTCTCCGATAAAAACTGGGGCTGGCCTACGATTCTGGAGTCTTTCAAGAAAGTGCGATCCTACTRTGNTTTTTTTGAGTATCAACGGAACACTYACACAACTTGATTTCCCAGTCAGAGACGTACACTGTGARCGATGCAGACACAAAACGCTTCGGTATCAAAGTCGACGAGAGGTTTCATGGAAGTCATGGGCCCTTCCACGTAACACCTCCGAAGTGGGTCAGTAACCTGCATGACCCGTTCGTTGCAGCGTTGAATTCCCTAGGGGTCCCGTTCAATCCTGACCCGGTAAACTTGAATGATACCCGGCTAGGGCGTTATTTCTGACTTTGAYTTCTATAGGCTTCAGGMGATAATTCGGGCRTATGGGTGAGCGGTAACGCTGTCGAACCTGACGAGGYAGTCCGAAGCTCCTCTGCTTCTGTAAGACGGCCCCAGTGCGCTATCCCGCTGTATCTCACCACTCCATAGGGTTACTACGAACCGAACAAGAATAGGCCRAACCTTCGTGTTCTGACCGSTACGCAAGCTACTCGAGTGCTCTTTGAAGATGCTCCTGGGGGTGAAGCAGTCGCGAAGGGYGTCGAGTATGTTGCAGATGCAGAGAAACACACTTGTATTKCTGCCAAAGAAGTCATCCTAGCGGCCGGTGAGTTACATCAGATAGCAAACGTGGAARCCATCAACTAACTGACGCCCACCAAGGTGCTTACCAGTCTCCCCAATTGCTTGAACTTTCTGGTAAATCTTTGTTCTTATTGGGCGCTGTTTTCAGCTTTTCACAATCGACAGGTATTGGTGATGCGCGTCGTCTAGTAGAAATTGGGATTTCCTCTGTTGTGGATTTACCAGGTGTGGGAGAAAACCTTCGTAAGCCTACATTGTTCAAATCGAGGAAGCAGTACTGAAAACTAACCTCCTACAGAGGTACGCTGACTGCCAGTTCGCCACACCAACTACTGAAAAAGTGCCTCACCAGGACCATCCGTGGTGCTGCTACATTGCAGAAGCAGATCCTGAATACGAAACTCGAGAACTTTTGATGAATCCTGAGAAGGCGGCAGTAGAGCTGCATTTGTAGTAAGTCCCTGTAATGAACAAGTTCTGACCGTAGACTTACGGCTGTCGCAGTGAGACACAGAAGAAAGGAATGTACGCGCAATCAGCCGGTTCTGCGTATTCGTTCTTGCCGCCTYCTGCTTTCATTCCAGAGCCAGAGATACAGAAACTRGTAGAAAMAGATGTTCCATTCGAGGGAACGACTACTGCTGCTGGAGCATCACTAAAGATTCAGAAAGAGTGGCTGAAGAGCGGAAATATACCTCATCTTGAGTAAGATTGACACTTCAAGGACGCTCGCATTTACTAAAGATGATAAACTCAGGATTGGGTTGAGCACAGGATTTATCCCTGGAACGGGGAAGACAGCAGAACCAGGGAAATCTCATGTATCTTTCCTAATCTCTCTTCAGCATTCTTTCTCCAGGGGAACTGTCCACGTAACGTCGTCTGATCCTCTCCTCCTCCCTGCGCTGGATATTGGATTGCTCAATAATGAAATTGACTTGGAGATGATGGTCCACGGCATCAAGTTCGCAAGGAAGACCGTTCAAACGAAAGAGTTTGGCGGTGTAGTTCTCAAAGAGATTCACCCCGGATCCGAGGTCGATGGCGATGAGAAACTTCGGGAGCTTGTTCGTGCTACCATCCAAACGACTTTCCATCCGATAGGAACTGCGGCTCTGCTTCCTCGTTCGCAGGGCGGGGTCGTGGATAGCGAGTTGAAAGTATACGGGACTAAGAATGTCCGAGTGGTGCGTTTTTCCCAAATGTAAGATAGAGTGCTCGCTTTCATCCCATATAATAGGTGGATGCTTCAATTCTTCTAACCCACATATCGGCTCATCCGCAGGCTACAATTTATGCAATCGCAGAACGGGTATGAAATCCATCAGCTCCAACACTTTGATAGTTGACATTGACAATTCTTCAGGCTGCCGATATCATTCGTAAAGTGTTGTAGATAGGTATCGACTTGTAGAAAAATTTGGTTTGAAATTGCTGTAAACAGAAGTCTTAGTGCAATACTTGAGAGGAGAAAATAATACTCTGCACCCTGTTCTTCATTATGATGTGTGCTCCTCTTCATATTGCGGCTCCGTTGCAGAGTCTTATAAGACTCACGACAAATTTGTAAACCATTGTCATAGGTGTTATCGAGCTTAGGAGAGTCTAGAGATAACAACGATGCTGAGCTAGGGACCACATCGCTCAATGTTGAATGCACNAACATGGATGATGGAAGTAACAATTTAAGAACGGAAGATTCAGCCGAATATGGATGTCCGAACTTTGCCTCCACTCAGACTTCCCAAAGCTTGTAGTCCCAAGGCGATTGTACTATCATTATTCCAAAGAAACCGTTGAGAACAAACGGCCAGAGGGTCAAAGAAAGCACACAGAAAGTCTGACGCCACACTGCTCACGGCCCGGCAAAGAACCGCCATGTTTTGGGTGATGTTATGGCATGATCGCCTTATGAATCGTCATGCGCAGATAGGAAACATGTTCCCGCAGCTCCAGGTCCTTCCAGAGGACCCTCAATCCTGACCACATACCACCATGGGTGATTTCAAGGACCCTGGAATACTTGAGGGCAAGGAAGCTATTCCTGCCCCAGTCACCAACAACACAACTCCCAGAACATACCGTTCACGTCGCGCACGTCTACTCACTCTTGGGTTTGTCTTTGTAGCTGTACAGCTTTGGTTTCTAGCCCCCTCCAAGTTGTTTCAACTTGGCAGTGAGGGTCATAAACACCATAAACATCATCCCAAGGTGCCCGTAGGTAAAGTAGCGGAAAAGATCTTCTTGTATGTCATACGCACTTCCCTTCTGCTTGCGCATATATAGTAAATGTTAACCATGAACTTCCCAGGTCTGTTCCAGAAAGGCATAGCAGCACAGATGCTTCTCGTCTCTACACCTCCAAACCCCATCCTGCAGGAAGCGACGGGGATCTGGACACTGCCAAAGAGTTCCTATATCTCTTACAACGCGAACTTGGCATCCCTCCTTCTGAGAACCTGCCTATCTTTGAAGCAGGATCCCCGGAATCTCAGGATGCTACTCGTGGAAGTAATAAGGCAAAACATCCAAGTGCATGGATCGATACTTACTACCCTGTCATGAAYACACCTTTGGATCGCACCTTGCAGATCATCGGTGCTGACGGCAGTGTTGCTTGGGAGGCTGACTTGGAAGAAAGAGCTGATTCTACTGATGGTCCTGCTGGAGAGTATAGTGAGGCTGTACCCACTTTCCACGGATTGAGTGCTCAAGGTGATGTTACTGGCAAAGTGAGTCAAAGAACGACGACTTGTGCTGGTTTGGAAGACCGCTAACAAGTTCTTCCACTAGCTCATATACGCAAACTATGGTCTGAAGGAAGACTATGATGACCTTGTGGCGAAGGGTGCCAATTTCACCGGCGCAGTTGTTATCGCGAGATACGGAGGCAACTTCCGTGGCCTCAAGGTCAGCTTGCTTTCAATACTAATACTAATAGACGTGTTAGCGGCGTGCCTGATGCGCAGTTCCCTTTAGATTAAAGNCGCCCAAGAGTTGGGTGCCGCTGGTGTTCTCATCTACAGCGACATCCGCGATGACGGGTCTGTCACAGTCGAGAATGGCTATGATTTCTATCCCAATGGTCCAGCTCGCAACCCAACCTCAGTGCAGCGAGGGAGTGTTCAGTTCATCAGCAGCTACCCCGGAGACCCAACGACACCTGGTGTCCCTTCGTACCCAAATGTCACCAGGACCGACGGAGAGAACATCCCCAAGATTCCCAGTCTGCCTATTTCCTGGGCAAACGCGAGGGTTCTTTTGGACAGGCTCGATCAGGGTGAGGAGGTCAGCGTGAGACTGGCCAATAATGGTGAGTGCGGGCCAAAACTCAGAAAGTCTAGACTGTACTAAAGACACCTTCTAGTCAACACTCGTGTCATGCCCATTTGGAATACCATGGCCGTCATTCCGGGATTTATCAAGGACGAAGTCATCCTTGTGGGAAACCATCGCGATGGTGAGTCTGCTTGCCCATGCAAGACTTTTTTTCTAAGATTTACCACACGACAGCATGGGTCATGGGTGCTGCAGACCCCACTTCGGGAACAGCCTCTATGCACGAAACGATTAAAGGATTAGGAAAGCTTCTTAAGAAAGGATGGAGGCCGCTGCGAACCATTATCCTTGCAAGCTGGGATGCTGAAGAGGTAATGTATTCTCTTATAGACGTCACCTTGTCTAACATATTCTTCTCTAGTACGGTCTCATTGGAAGCACAGAATGGGGCGAGGACTTTGCGGATTGGATCAGCGACAACGTTGCTGCCTACTTGAATCTTGGTAGGGGTTTTTAAAAACCTATCTTAATGGGCCCACTAAACGATTTGTGTAGATTCTTCCGTGGCCGGCTCACGATACGGAGCTGATGCTTCACCTCTGCTTGCCCACCTCGTTCAACAGACTGCCTCCGAGATCCCACATCCCACAGACAAGAGTGGAGACAAGACACTATGGGATGCTATTAATGACTTTGGTCCTCTGGCAACGGAGGCTGAGATGCAAGAGCAAGTCACCAGCGCTGACAGTACCGGTGTCAGTGTCCTCGGTTCTGGGAGTGATTATACTGTGTTCTTGCAACACATCGGTGTACGCTTTTTTCAGTTCCACATGCCCCGAAGAAATAATGTTCAAACGCGGCTTCTTAGATTGCCAGTATGCAACATGGGTTCGGCCAAGCAAAGGGTGACCCAGTGTACCATTATCATTCTGTGTATGATTCTCAGAGGTGGATGGAGATTTATGGTGATCCAGGATTCCACCGTCATGTAGGCCCCCCTTTGATCTGCAACCCACCAGAGCTCCTCTGCTAATTATTTCTCGCCATGTAGGTTGCAGTCGCCAAACACCAAGGCTTGCTCACTCTTCGCCTGGCTGACGCCCTTGTCGTTCCCTTGAACACTACCCACTACGCGTATGAACTTGAATCGTATCTTGATAAGTGTGTACTCCTACTTTTTCCGTGTATCCTCCGTTGCTGACGCACCTTGCATCAGAGTCGCTGGTCTAGCTTCGTTGCAAGGCTCGTTCGATTTGGACCTTGCCCCTCTCCGCCAATCTATCCACGCTCTTCAGGCTGCCAGCAAGAGCCTCGACTGGGAGAAACACGTTGCCGAGCGGGAACTTATCGAGCTGTTAGACCAATGGGAGAAGAAGAAAGAGGGTCTCGAGAAGGCGAAGAGAAAACTCCGCAAGGCGTTCTGCAAAATCAAGAAAGCCCTCGGTGGCAAGTGTGACGAGCACAAACACCGTCAACATCACCAAGGAGCGATCCGTGTTGGAAGGCTCCCCGGCTGGATCAGTGAGAAGCACGACGAGAAGACAATCCTGCGGGGGATGTCTCTGCATGGAGGGTACGATGTCAAGTTGGGCTGTCACGGCACAAATTTCCCGCTGCTCCAAGCCATGAAACGCGTTCGTGCTGTGAACAAGAAGCTGATTGCGTTTGAGCGCGGGTTCATTTCTGAGGATGGTATTCCGGAGAGAGAATGGTACAAGCATTTAGGTGTTGCTCCAGGAAAATGGCTCGGTCAGTCCTCGAGTGTTGTTTTTTTCGTCCGRTCTCRTCACTGAACAATAACMCAGGATATGGAGCGACYACATTCCCTGCGTTRACRGAGAGTATYACGTTTGAAAGCAACGCCACGTTGGCCAAGTATGAAGCAGAGAGACTGAAGGTCGTTGTTGATGGCTTAGTGACAGGCTTGCAGTAATCACTGATGTACGTATCAGTACGAGACAATGTACAATCTTATATCTAGGTGCAGACATGTTGTATTATTGCTCGACTCAATATCGGTTCAAATGTTAGAGATGAAAATGTATAGAGTCTGCTCTCATATACACGTTCATCTGACAGCTATGATCTGATACATTCTCAGTTTTTTGTGGAATGTGTTGTCGAGAATTATATAGGTGGAAGAGAAAGTATTCAATAAGCGATACTCAAGTACTCTACATATGTATCGGTTTCGAGAACGCGGCCATGCAAGCTTCTTGAAGGCTTCGCTCAGGTGGGCTAATAGCATAGCGAACGCGTTAGAGCAGGCATATACGTGATGTAATGAAATGGACATACATGAGCATGTGTCGTGCGAGCAACATCCTCAGCACTCGCGCCGTATTCAACAG